>JAJKFI010000023.1:12195133-12219372 GCA_029204185.1 Lerista edwardsae | reverse complement strand
GTTTACATTCCAATCCCAAAGAAGGGCAATGCCAAAGATTGCTCGAATTACCGCACCATTGCACTCATTTCACATGCTAGCAAGGTCATGCTCAAAATCCTACAAGCTCGGCTTCAGCAGTATGTGAATCGAGAACTACCAGATGTACAAGCTGGTTTCCGAAGAGGCAGAGGAACTAGAGATCAAATTGCCAACCTTCGCTGGATCATGGAGAAAGCAAGAGAGTTCCAGAAAAACATCTACCTCTGCTTCATTGATTATGCTAAAGCCTTTGATTGTGTGGATCACAACAAACTGTGGCAAGTTCTTGAAGAGATGGGAGTTCCAGACCACCTGATCTGCCTTCTGAGAAACCTTTATGCGGGTCAGGAAGCAACAGTTAGAACTGGACATGGAACAACCGACTGGTTTAAAATTGGGAAAGGAGTACGACAAGGCTGTATATTGTCACCCTGCTTATTTAACTTATACGCAGAGTACATCATGAGGAAGGCAGGGCTGGATGACTCACAAGCTGGAATCAAGATTGCTGGGAGAAACATCAACAACCTCAGATATGCAGACGATACCACTCTACTGGCAGAAAGTGAGGAAGACCTAAAGAACCTTCTGATGAGGGTGAAAGAGGAAAGTGCCAAAATTGGTTTGAAGCTCAACATTAAAAAGACTAAGATCATGGCAACCACTCCCATCACTTCCTGGCAAATAGAAGGGGAAGAAATGGAAGCAGTGACAGACTTTATTTTCCTGGGCTCCAAGATCACCGCAGATGGTGACTGCAGCCATGAAATTAAAAGACGTTTACTTCTTGGGAAGAAAGCTATGGTGAACCTAGATAGCTTAATCAAAAGCCGAGACATCACCCTGCCAACAAAGGTTCGCCTAGTCAAAGCGATGGTTTTCCCAGTAGCCATGTATGGCTGTGAGAGCTGGACCATAAGAAAGGCAGAGCGCCGAAGAATCGATGCTTTTGAATTATGGTGTTGGAGAAGACTCTTGAGAGTCCCCTGGACTGCAAAGAGATCCAATCGGTCAATTCTCCAGGAAGTCAAGCCTGATTGCTCCCTGGAAGGACAAATGCTGAAGTTGAAGCTCCAATACTTTGGCCACCTGATGAGAAGAGAGGACTCTTTAGAAAAGACCCTCATGCTGGGAAAGATTGAAGGCAAAAGGAGAAGGGGGCGACAGAGGATGAGATGGTTAGATAGTGTCACCGAAGCGATGAACATGAAATTGGGCGAACTCAGGAAGCTAGTGGAGGACAGGGAGGCCTGGCGTGCTGTGGTCCATGGGGTCGCGAAGAGTCGGACACGACTTAGCGACTGAACAACAACAACAACAAAAATATATGCCTATATACTGTAATGTTTTTTTTAAGTCTGTTGTTCAGAAAGGACTCAGCACAACAAAATAAAAACTTGACATAGTTGTTTCTGTGATCATTATTATTAATTATCTGTTAGTGATGATGGTGTTAATCTCAGCCCAAGCTGTGAATCTCAGCAACAATCTCAGGCTAAGCTGCGAAAACGAGGATGCGGGCAATGAACAGCAGAGGGCGCTGTTTTCATAGTTTGGGAACTGGAGGCTAAGAACCTGTTGGGACACTGTACTGATCAGAATTCAGGTTGACCGATAATTTGGAAAAATGCAAAGAATTGAAAGTTTAAAAGGGGGAAAAAACCTTTCGATGTGGGGCCACACTATTTGCTTTGCACTTTGAAGATGTATGTGAGGTCAGAGGAGTAGTGTCAGCCCCAAATCTGTGTGTTTCAGTATATTATTATTATTATTATTATTATTATTATTATTATTATTATTATTATTATTATTATTATTATTAGTAGTAGTAGTAGTAGTAATAATAATAATAATAATAATAATAATAATAATAATAATAATACTATAACCACCACCACCACTATTAAAAAAAAAAGAGTAGTTTACAAAGTGGTTTGCATGGCTAAACCAATCATAACCATGGTTAGCAAACTGTGGTCGGTATGATGTCATGACCAAACAATCCTGAGTTCAAATGTCCTCTCAAACACTAGCTCCACCTGCTGCTAGCCATGTTCTCACCCTCAACCAACCTCACCTACCTTACAGGGTTGTTGTGATGATAAAAATGGACTAACTGATCCATTTTTTGGAAAATACAGAAATCCGCAAAAAAGAAGCAGCAGAAGCAATTTTCTCCCATCTCTTGATATTAAGAACATAAGAAGAGCCCCGCTGGATCAGGCCAAAGGCCCATCAAGTCCAGTTCCCTGTGTCTCACAGTGGCCCACCAGATGCCTCAGGGAGCACACAGGACAACAAGATGCCTGCGCCCTGTGGCCACTCCCTGGCACCTGGCATTCTGAGGTAGCCTACTTCCAATGTAAGCAGGTTGCACCACCTATCATGGCCTATAGCCCCCGATGGACTTTTCCTCCAGAAATCTAAGCTGCCCCTTGAGATACATGCCTGTGCCAACCAAACGGTTTGAGATGGCCACGGAGCATGACTGTCAAGAGCCCCCGCCCCCTCCCATTCTGAAAAGGTGACATGGCTGCAAAGTGCAAACATCTCCCCCGCCCCACGCCAATCTCATGTGCTATCTGAAACGTGTTTTGACTAGCGCAGCGGAACTCGCTAAGTCCCTCCAGGGGAAGAGGACATGACTGCAGAGATCTTATCACCCCGCTGATGCCCCAGTGAGCATGTTCCAGCTCAGCGTTTTGCTCTTCCTGGGCTGGGGCTGCAGGGATCAGCTCAGTCTCTGGGCTCCTGAACGGGGTTTGGAACGAACTGGTGGTGCTGATCCACTGGCACCGAGGTCCTTCGTGCCCCGCGCCACACACCTCTGCCTTCCACCCCTCCTTTTGTAGCCTCGCACCTGTGGCAAAATCCAGCTGGAAATCTCCTGGGCAGCCCTGGCCTTTGTGTGCCAGGTGGAGCCCTGAGCCCCTTGACGAGATCTGGACAAAGGTGCAATCTGTGCGCTTGCCCACGTCCTGTTCATTGCCCACACAGCCCTTGCACAAAAGAACTTCCCGGAGGATTCTCGCCACGGTTCCTGCGGACGCATTCCCCCGTTGTTCCCTCGCTTTTTGGAAAGATACGCGGTTTGCATTTTCTGTTAGGCCGCCGAGAAAAACAACGTGAAGGGCTTGCAGGAGAGAAATGGGGCATATGTTGGTTTAGTAAGCAGGTAGCTCTCCGTTGCATTCGAAAGGGAGGACGATTATTCTCTGGTAAGAGCGCACAAACCTGTCACTGTATAGTGCAATCCGATGCATGCTTACCCAGGAGTAAGACCCCCTGTGGCCAGAGGCCAGAGGGAGTAGTGTGACCTGCACTCCCAGGTCAGGGCGCATTGGGATGGCAGCCTTAAAATGCACCCGGGACTGATAACTCAGTTGCAAACGACTTGGGCGAAATGTCTGTTTTCTTCTTAAAGCGATTCTGGATGAGAAGTTTCCTTTGTCATGGGGAGGCCCGGACACCCCCTTAAAAAGTCTGCCTGGAGGAGTCTTGGATGGGGAGAGAAAGTGAAAGTGAGCAGACTTTCTCTCCAGTGCGCCAGGGCATGATACCATTGGCTCGATCAGGTGATGCGTCTGTGTGTGTGTGTGTGTGTGTGTCTGTGTGTGTGTGTGTGTGTGTTTTAATTAGACCGGCCGGAGAAAGTTAAAAATAGACAGCAATTGTTTAGAAATGACTCTGCCCCCAGACCCTCCACCATCTGTCTGCTACCCCCCCTCCACACACCCCCGGCCCCGCCCCCTCTTCCCACAGGCTCCACATTGTCCCCAGTTCGGGCTTCTCGGGGGCGGAGCTGGGGGGGCAGCTTTGGGTGCTGTAACCAACACCTGCGGCCTGCACAATGAGCTGTGGGTGCTTGTGGGGAGGGGGAAGAGAGATTGATGCGTTGCGGCCAGAGAGGGGAAGGGAGGGGGGGGCCGTCGTTTCAGGCCTTGTGAACTCCAGCTTTGGAGGGCAGGCTTTGATTGACAGCTTTTGTGGGGGCCATTGGGGCTTTTGAAAAGGCTTGGTTTTAACAGACAGTAAGTTGGAGAGGGCGGGGAGGGAGAGGAAGGGGGGGGCGAGCTTTCTCTCCCATAACTCTAACAGGGCAATTGCAAGCAGGAGGAATGTCCCTCGTTCTCTCCCCCCCCCCCAGCATCTTCCAGCCGGCTTCCACTTGTTATGCACTGAGCAGGTTTTCCAGTGCTGGAATTTACGGCATTAATTAGAATTGCACTGCAGATTTGGTAAAAGGGGGGGGGTGAAGGGAAGTAAAGAGAAGTTTCTTCCTGACAAGGAGACTCAGCTGGACAAAGGCTTTTTTTTTGGTCTCCTGCCCTGCCTTTAGGTTATCGGTGCGATACGGAAGGGAGTTCTGCTTTGCACCGAAATTAAGTGGGAAACAAATAAACCTCGCTCTCGTCTTCGTTTCTCCCAAATCCCCATTCCTCCCACCCCGAAGAAGGAGTTGGCTGCTCCCCTCTTCGTTTCGCCCAAATCCCCATTCCTCCCACCGCGAAGAAGGAGTTGGTTGCTCCCCTCTTCTAAGCAGCTTGCTTCTGGAGCATGCCCGGCTGTTCCTTGTGCCTGGAAGATGCACACCTGTGGCTCTAGACCTTTTGAAAGGGATCGCGCGTGTAATTCCAGTGAGGCTCTGGGTGCCCGGAAAACGCCCCACCCAAACCCCACCCCAGGGCCAATTTCAGGTGATGGGTTGCGAAACCCCTGGAGTAGTCATCTTGAAAATATCGGATGTGGGAAAGGGGAAGGACTGTATGGTCATTTCGCTTGTGTCAAGGTGGCAAAAAGACTTCCCCCCCCCCTTTCTGATTCTCTTTGCTGTTGGGAAATGGCTGGGAAACAACCCAACTGATGGCTGCGTTCTCAGGAAAGCAGCAGGCTCTGGTGGCACAATGATGTCACTTCCGGCCGTGACATCACTTCTGGTGGGTCCCGGACAGGTGGTCATTCTGAAAAGGGGGTCCTCGCGCTAGAAGGGTTGAGAACCACTGGTCTATTCTACAGAGGCGGATCTAGAGGGAGGGCAAAGCTCTAAGTGTTGCAAGAAGCCACACCCTGTCATGTAAATCCCTCCTCTCCCTTGCTGCTGCAGCCAGTAAGCAGCGCCAAGATGTTGCTGTTCCCTGTGAGGATTGGCTAAAACGGTGCAGGAGAGGAGTGATTTCCACTGCAAGGTGAGGCTTCTTGAAAGACTTAGAGCTCTGCCCTCCCTTAGATCTGCCTCTGCTATTCTACTATCTCCAGGTACTACTGCTGCTGCTACTAGTAGTACTATCATCATCATCATTGTTGTTGTTGTTGTTGTTGCTATTGTTGTTGTTAATTACTATTGAGTTACCACTCCTAGGAATCCATGAAGTTGGTCAGTGCTCATCTGAAGTCACTTTTGCCTCCACTGTTGTCCTGGGTTCTTTTCTGCTGACTCCAGGAATCCCATGTGAACCATGAAAGGTATCGGACCTGAAGGATCCTCATTGCCAGTTGAAGAAATATGAAAGGGTGGGGGCTGAGTTGGAACAGAAGCCCCCACCCCCAGAGCCCCCTGGAAGGCCCATCTCATGTGCTTCGTCTCATGCGCGTCAGGCCCCCTGAAATTACATAAGAGGGCCAGTCTTCTCGGAAGGCCTAATTAACTAATTAATCAGGTGCTGAGATTCAGTGAATGGAGGTTCTCAGCAGACAGGCCAAGTTGGGGGGGGGAGAGAGAGAGAGAGAGAGAGAGAGAGAGAGGCACTGGGGCATCTCCAAGACAGAGCGGCCTTTCTTTGCGGGAGCCCTCGGCCCATTGAGAAGTTTGTGTGTGTGTGTATGTGTGGTGGCGATGTTGACAAAAGCCGACGTCCCACCATCAGCTGGGCCAGTGCAAATGTTTGGAAGGGGAGGAATTCCAATGAAGCCGTGTTCTGTTTGCGCAACCCGGACAAACATAGCCCACTCGGGGGCTTGGTGCATCCAGAACCGAGAAAACCTGCGGTCCACTCGGACGTGAAAGGCTGCTCCCAGGAAAACGTGTTGTGAGTTTTGATCCTGCTCTGCACAGATCGTGCATGCTGGCAAATCCAAGAAGCTTCACCTCTCTCTCTCTCTCTCCCTCTCTCTCTCTCTCTCTCCCCCCCCCATTGTGCCTGTTTCAGAATTCCAGATCCCTTCTGCATGTCAATGAGGAGACTTTGGATGCATGGAGGGGGGATGGGATTTAATGAATTGTAAACACACACACACACACACACACACACACACACACACACACACATTTCCCCATTCTTCTGCAGCGTCAACTGGGAGCCAGCAGTGGCAACAAAATACCTAGGCACGAAAAAAGTTCAAAGAACACAAAATTCTTCCGGCGGTGACGGCACTTGTGGGCCTTGAGGGAGAGTAGAGCGCATGCATGGCTGCATAGGGGACTGACTAAGGGCCCAATCCTAACCCGGAATTAGGCCAGCAAGGTTTGGCCGGCACCAGGGCCACCGTGAAGAGCGTTGGGACCACTCTCGGCGTTGGGGGGGGGGGAAGGTGCACAAAAAACCTGGCACCTGGAAATGGGTGACGTGATGACTGGAAATGGGTGACATCACCGCCAACTGCTTCCAGGAAGCCCACTTGGGGCCATTCAGAGAGACGGGCAAGTGGGGGGGGGGCCAGGCAAACCTGCTCTGCTCCCCCCACTGACTCACAGCCCATAGAGATCACCCTGGCTGCAGTAGCTGGTGATCTGCCCCCTGTGCTGCTGCTGCTGGCCCTCCCCAAAGTGCGGGGCCCCGTGTGACGCCGTGGGCCACGCTGGCTTAAGGCTGGTCTGCCCAGGCCGGCAGATGCTCTCCAGGGTCTCAGAAAGGGGCCTGGAGGTACGGCTGGGGCTCGAGGGGGTCCTGAGTTTTCCCCCTGGACATCAACTCGCTTTGCCAACAGCCTCTGCTGGGGTTTCATGGCAGAGTTCCCTGGATCTGGGTTTTGAGACAGAAAGTGTGTGTGTGTGGGGGGGGGGCGCACGTGGTCCTGAAGCGCATGGCATGCCGTGCTTGGTGGGTGGGGTGTAGGGCTCTCCCTGGACAAACGACAACTCGGGTGGTCACGACCTCACCAAAGGGCGGAGGAAGACTGCGGCAGAAGATTTAGCCGAGAGGGTTAATGCCTCCGTTTCCCCGAAGATAACAGCTGAAGATCTGAAGGTCATGAGCTCGAGACTACCGGAAGTCTCTGTGAGCGGCAGACCTTGCAAACTGCGGCTGATTAAAAGCTGAGTTCCAGCTGCCTCGTGGGAGGGGGAGTGTGCTGAAGTCAGCTGCGTCTCTGGTGGGAGCAGGGAAGCCTCTTATCGGCCAGCAGAAGACAGACGGGTGGCTAAGAAAGAAGGCTAAATCCAGAAAGAAAGATCTGTATGAGTGTTGTTCTTGAAAGATAGAACATTTCTGTAAATTGTAAAAACCTTCGGGTTTGTGAATAAAAGTCTGCCTATGTAAACCGCCTTGAGTTACAGTCATTAGAGAAATCTAGCGATCTTAAGAAAGGCGGTATATAAATACAAGTATTGTTTTTGTTGTTTGTTGTTGTTTGTTGTTGTTGTTGTTGTTGTTTTTATCTCCTTGTCCCCCAGGCTCCCTCTTTCACAGGCAGGGGCCCTGAATGATCCCCTCTAAGGAAAGCTGCATCCTGCACATGACGGTCTTCTCCTCCGAGCCCAGCGGGACGGAGCTAATTGGGGAGGAAATGCGCTGAGCTCTTCCTTGGCCGACTCGGTCAGGGGTGTTGTGAGGACGTTGAACTGGAAAACCTGCTGGCCTTGGCAAATATCCCAGGACACTGGGGCCCAGCCCCCACCCACCCCCAACACAGAGCCAACGGCACTTGCCGCATCAGGGAGCCAATGATAAAAACTGGATAGCAGTGCGCCCTTGATTTAAAGACGTGAAAGGGGTCTCCTAAAGCCCAAAATCCAATGCACTAACGGCAATGTGCACATGCACGTGCAAAATATGTACGGCTGGTTTGTAAAGAAGCGACGTCAACCTCCGTTCTGGCCAAACGTCCCACTCCCAGCTCGGTGAAGCCTCCCTGTTCAGAGGCAGTCTACCTGCAAATGCCGATATCGGCAGGCACATGGACGAAGCTCAGTGGAGCTTCCAGAGACAGAGGCAGTCTATCCGCAAATGCCAACGGGGAGGACCAAAAAACAAGCCGAAGGCCATGATCTCCCTGCCCTGCTTGTAAACGTGGGAGAGTTGGGCCGCCCCTGTTGGAAAGAGATGGTTGGCCTGGCCTGATCCGGCAGGGCTCTGGCAATGTTTATAATGTGGGCCGGATTCAGCTGACAGTTGGGAGAGACGAAATTTCCAACTCCTGGAGGAATACCGCCCCTCGCTTTTGTCACTCCGAGTTCCCAGTTGAAAAAAGGACCCAGGTCTGGACTGGAGCTGCGTAATTGCTAGTTTGTCAACCAATTAAATGGTCCGGCCAAGAGCAGGAAGAGGGGGGAGGGAGGGGGGAGGGAGGGAGGGGGAGCCCAGGTATGGGGGAGTGCAGTTCTCGAAGGGTTAATGCCAGGACTCCTTTCAAGGGGATTAGCAGCATCCCACCTTTGTCCTTCCAGCTCTCCAATTCATCATTGTTTGTTCCCCCCTAATTGGCTGATTAACCAGTTGTTACATGCAGACCTGGGGGAGGGTCCCTTTCACTGTCCGGCTTCTCCTGGCCTTCCAGATTGAAATCATCTGCACATCGACGCTTTCTGCATTCTGTCCAGCTCGTTAAGGTTGCGTTTTGGACAAAGTTGGGGTCCAGCCGCCGCACGGACACGGTGAATGGCTGCATTTTAATACAGCTGCTCTCTTAATTCTTGGAACAAGCCCTGCATTTAGGGACATGTTTCTCTCCCCCCACCTCTCCACTTCAGAAGCAGTGCTGGTGAACGGATTTTGAAACACATCGATCCATCAACCTAGAAGAAGTCGGTAGGATCTCCATCGGAATCTATCGAACGGATCAGCCCAGAGAGTGGATTCGGAATCCTGTGAAATGCAGGGTTTAAAAATCACAAAAGCGTTCGCAAAAGCAAAAGGCAAGCAAGCAAGCAAGCAAGCAAGCAAGCAAGCAAGCAAGCAAGAAAGAAAGAATGGTGTGTGTGTGTGTGTGTGTGTGTGTGTGTGTGTGTGCGTGTGCGTGTGCGTGCAAAAAGCAGCCGTTGTCAGTCAGAGCATTCCGGGAGCGAACTGCAATTAAAATCCAATTAAGAACCCCCATTTTTAATCAGCCATTAATGAATTATTTGAACCTATTAATTGATTGCACCGAGCCTTTCTGTCGGGAAAGAAAGCTTTGCATTGCCTTGAATGTCCAACCCACCCACCCCCAAATCAAGTCTCGAATATGTCCTTTTCCCAGCGTTCTGTCACACTGGACAGAACTGGACCCACTTTTTAGAATGACCATCTGTCTGGGACCCGCCGGAAGTGATGTCACAGCTAGAAGTGCAGTCATCTTGACTCCAGAGCCAGCTGCTTTCCTGAGAAAGTCCTGAGAGTGTTTGGACCACTCTTGGAGTCAGGGAGGGTGGCGCACGTCTGTGTGCTGGCCTCTCTGCCTCCAAGCGTGGTTCAAACATGCTTTACGGTGGCCCTTGTGCCGGCCAAACTTTGCTGGCCAAACTGTGCCAGCCTAAGTCCAGGTTGGGACTGTGCCCTCAGGAAGGTGGGCTAAATCGGCCTTTGGCCTGATCCAGGAAGACTCTTCTGATGTTCCCATGAAAACCTGGAGCTGTTTCTGCCAAACAGCGAAGTACATGATCTAAGCGTCTGACTGCTGCAATGGATTTAGGGATGAATTCAAGCTTGGCTGCCCAACCATAAAGCTCACTTTTTGTGACGGTGGGGGCGGCTCATGATTTCTCAGCTCAATGCACCTCACAGGGCTGTTGTGAGAATCAGATGAGTTATGTACGTTGTCCCGAGCTTCTTAGGGGAGGGTGGGAATAAGAGAAAACAACACAGAATAAATAAATACATAAATAAATCAAAGCAATATACCCATCCCATACTGGAACGGATGAATGAATGCAAGTATTTGGATCAAAAAAAAAGTGCCCTCTCATCCGTTTTTCTGCGGGTTTGGAGGATCTGGAGGAATTTGAAGGATCGCAGCCCCGCCCCACATGGGAAGACATGCTAAATTAAATGAATTTGCCTGTGAAAGGAGCGAGTCCATTATTCATGTCACTGGTCTGTCACATCAAATTGAAGGAGTGAAGAAAAAAACCCAAAAAAGAGAAAGAAAAAAGAATACATGTTTAGCACCCGAGGAGAAGGGGGGGGGAATCCCAAGCAGCCCGAGTCTGAATTTCAAGTGGGGGGGGGAAGTCACACTGAAAGCCCAGGAATAAGAAGGGGGGAGGAGAGTCCGGCGGAAAGTTGGCCACTTGTTTAATGTTGAGAACCTGCATTTAGGAAACGGGGTTTCAACTTTGGAAGTACGATTAAAAGTTTAGGGCCAGCTAAACAACCCTCAAAACTTGTGTGCAGCACTGAAATTAATGCAAGTATTTTTCTGGTTTGCTGGAAAAAAACAACACACAGAACCCCAACATCACACATCAGATCAGTGTGTCTTCCATAGCACATGAAAGGCCAGTAAAACATTTGATGGTTTGCACTGGAGGAACGCGCGTAAAGAATAAAGCCATACTAATTTAAGCTGACTTTCTTAGCTCTAAGTCCTACAGAGTGATCCCTTTAAAACCTATTTACCAATAAAAGTAGATACTGCTTCCTTTTCAGAAGACAATTGAAGTCATTGATGCTTATAATTGAATTCTGAAACATTCCCCCCCGCCACGCATTGCTATCTCAGATCCATATACCATACTGCAGAAGTGAAATCTTTGTTTTGAAACCTGTTTGATTGAATCTTTGCTTGTCCCGTTCATCCGACATCATGCAGGATTTCCTACGCCCCCCCCCCCCAAGCTACAATATCCCAGCCCACTGTGGGATCCTAGTTAGTGTGTTTCTTTCAATTCTGGCTCTCTGTCCAGTAAGTGTACACTTATAAAATGACAGTGGGGGGAAATGAATGGACATGAATATAAAAACGCAGCTTTTACACGAATGTCATTTATGCATGCAATGCCACATGCAAATACTGTGACATCCTCCACATGCCAGATACCAATGGCAAATAATGCATTGAGGAGCAATTGGCCGATCCAACCTGAACACAGAGCCCCTTGTGAGAGTCCCAGATTATCACTGGCTGAATAATCTGCAGAGCCAGAGAAACTAGGAATTGTTTCTTTCAGATAGAACAACCAGGCCTTCTTAAGATACAACTACAGATTCCAGCCCCCTGCCTCCTGTGGACCAGTATGAATGCATGCACCCAAACTATCCCTCTCTAGTGAGGATCGTGGTTTTTTTGGGGGGGAGGGGGGGTCACAGTTCCACTTTTGTCCACATGGTTTTTCCCCTTTGGGAATGCCTTGTCCAACATTTTGTTGGTGCAAATCGTCCTTCTTCAGGGTTTCAATCTCTTCCTCCAAGGCCTCTAGAAAATAAATCTTTGAGTGAGGATGGGAATGCATCTTCCCATGTACACCCTGCATAAATATGCACACATGAACACTAACACAAGGTGCGCCATCCTCCCTGACTCCGAGAGCGCTTTACGGTGGCCCTTGTGCCGGCCAAACTTTGCTGGCCTAACTGTGCCGGCCGAACTCCAGGTGAGGACATCTAATCCCTTCTGTTGCATTTCTCTGGCTATGGAAATGAAGGGCCCTGTTTGGCTGAAGCTCAAAGTGGCATCTCCAATGTCGCTTTCTGATGCATTATTTGTTGCATTGATAGTTGCATCCATGCAAGCCCAGGATGCTCCAAACGCAACTTTGTTAGGTGCTGAATAGCAATTAAGCAGCCTATATACAGGGGACGCCTCTGTTTGTCTTTGCGCCATTGTACGACATAATCGGAGTGCAAGGTTTGTCTTCTTCAATTAACGGCCTCTGATTGCCCTGCAATTTTCCCCCCTCTCCCCCAGTAGGCAATGTGTTCTCTCTGCACCCCTCCCCCTCAACCCACACGGTTTCCAAAATCAGAATTTGAGTCTATTGAGCGGAGGGGTAATGCCGGGTTCTTGAGTTGATTTGAAAATTGCAGCCAGTGTAAATAAGAGGTTTGCGGCTTTCTTTGCCACAAAAGAGAATTAACTCTTGGAGTGGCTACAACACAGTAAATAAGGTGGAAGAGAACGCTGGAAGCAAGACACAAGAGGCCTTAGGACAAAGATGAAAGACAGAAATGGGGAGGAACAGCTCCGTTTCGTCCTAAGCAAGACAAAATCAGAGGATGGGGGAATTTATTTATTTTTTAATGAGGCCATGTAGCAAAGGCGTCAAAGGTCTATATATGCATCTCATTTTGCTAAGTCTCAGCAAATGAGTTCCCAAAAAGTATTGAATTCGCTAATGAAACAAAAGTGCTCCTGAGCATGTACAGAGTGCCTTTCCTACACACTTAGAAGTAAGGAGCAGGGCTTCACCCCAGGGCAGATGGTGGGGTTTCCATACCGACTTGAACCCCAAACCTCTCCTCATTAGAAATTGAGGCGGCACAGTGCAGGCAAGTAGGAGACAGATGTGGGCGCTCCTCCACCAATCTGATCCCTGAGGCACTCTCAACTGGTCTCAGGGATGGGCCAGTCCTGAATGCCGACAAGCTGCGAATCCGGACTCCCCCAGTTCCAAGCTAACCTCTGCCCTGAGCTCTAGGCAAGTCGCTTCCTCTTAGCCTCAGTCTTTCCCATCTGCAACATGGGACTAATCATAATCACCTTACAGGTTAAGCAGTTGCAAACAATTAGAGATGAGTTATGCAGTGGCGTTTCTACAGGGAGGGCAAAGCTCTAAGTGTTGCAAGAAGCCTGATCTTGCAGTGGAAATCACTCCTCTCCTGCACTGTTTTAGCCAATCCTCACAAGGAACAGCAACATCTTGGCGTTGCTTACTGGCTTCAGCAGCAAGGGAGAGGAGGGATTTACATGACAAAGGTAAGGCTTCTTGCAACACTTAGAGCTTTGCCCTCCCTGTAGAAACACCTCCGGAGTTATGAGCACGATTCCCCCACTGTCATCCATTGCACCTTGTGCACCGAAGAAAGTTTGCCACTTGAGAACTCGAAAGACCGTACAGTGCGGCTCATTTGAATCACCCATCGATCCTTCTCTTGTAGGGAGTTTGACGGTTCTTCCGCTCGATGGTTCCAATGAATTGGAGATTTGGGGCTCATCCATCAGATTTGGAAATGATCTTTTAATTGATGCCAGCGTTTAACAGTTAATGGAGCAGGGTTATTGTGATAGCTGGGAGTGCAGGAAGCCAACACTCAGACAGACAAAGGTGGGAGGAGACAAGAACTTGCCGTACCAGAATTCCGGAACTCTGTGGTCCACAGAATCCAGTGGGAACGTTTCTCCTGGAGTGGACCATTTCAGGTTGGAAGCAGTGCACACGTCAGCCTTAGGAGCTACAGGTGGTCCGGACTGGAAACATTTTTGCAAGGTCCCAGGTTCATAGCCACAGAACGCAATCCTAACCCAGAGTTAGGCCGGCCCAGTCAGGCCAGCACAGTTTGGCCGGCACCAGGGTCACCGTAAAGCACGTTTGGACCACTCTCAGAGTCGGGGAGGATGGCGCACGTCTGGGTCTGCAAACTGGCATTCTTGGACCGAGCAATGGCACAGCCATGAAACACCCCTGACAGAAGGCAGGAGGAGGAGGTAAAAGCGCTGAACTAAAAACAATTTTGAACAACAACAACAACAACAACACAACCGTCACTTGAAGATTCAAACTGCCAATTTCTCAGGATAAGAAAGAAACTGTTTTGGGTTTCTGGATGGACACCCTCCACCTCTTCCTCAACCGCCAGCAACTTGGCTGGTTCCATAAGCATCCTCCTTTCTGAAAATGAATGACTTATACAACACCCCCTGATTATTAAGTGTGTGATGTACTGCGCATTTTAACATGAGCATTTTAAACATGCCTATCGGAAGGCCTGATGGGGAATCTTTGGAGCACTCGGTACCCCTATGAATGTACAAATATTTACTGATCTTTCTTTCTTTTTTTTAAGCATTGTCATGATTAGCTTACGCACAGCATATTGTCAATATACACAGTGACCTCAGGGATTTTGGTCTCCCTTTTCTTTCTGGCAGCACTAATTCTGCGGTATGCTGAGCGCTCTCGGAGCGCCATGGAAGAGGGCCTTGGAATGCTTTTGGAACAATACAAAAGGCGAGCAAAGAGGAAAGGCTGAAAGGCTGTGGAGTTTGATAACCACATTAAAGCACTCCCAACATCTGTTCGTGCCAAAGACAACACTATCATGAAGAATTAACCTCCTGAACTACGTAATCATTAACCAGGGCCCGGAGAAAGTGAGGCAACAAGGGCTTGTTTGTTGGTAGCCGACCCTCGAGAGCTGCGGCCAGCAATATTTTACCGGGAACAGCGTGAGAAGAAACCCAGCCAGCTTTAGACATCTTAAACATGGAATATATTTCGGTGGGAAAAGGGAAGACAATGGCCGTCGCTGAACAGCTGATTGGAACCTCGTTCACTCACACCAACTCTTCGCAAACGCAAGACAGACATCCCCCAAGCCATCAGGAACTTGGGACTCGGTTTTACTCTGGCTATTTTTGCTGTTTCTTTGCTAGGGGGAAATATTTTTCTCTCTGCTTTTCTCATTATGATTTTCCGGTGGACTGAAAAGCATCTACAGTCGTTGTCGAACCTATGTGTATATATACAGGTTGGGCGTCCCTTATCCGAAGTCCTGGGAACCAGAATTCTATGTTTGGGATCATTAAAGAAGGGCCGGAGCATAAAACTCCCAATATTATTCTGAACAGACAAAAGACAATATTTCTTTACCGAGTATGTAATTAAGAACGCAATCCTAACCTGGAGTTATGTCGGCGCAGTTAGGCTAGCAAAGTTTGGCCGGAACAAGGGACACTGTAAAGTATGTTTGGACCACTCTTGGAGTCAGAGAGGCCAGAACACAGGTGTGCACCATCCTCCCTGACTCCAAGAGTAGTCCTAACGGGCGTTATGGTGGCCCTTGTGCTGGTCAAACTTTGCTGGCCTAATTGTGCCGGCCTAACTCCAGGTTAGGATTGCGCCCTAATTCCTTGCCACAGAATGTGGTGATGGTGTCTGGCCTAGATGCCTTTCAAAGGGGATTGGACAGATTTCAGCCAGAAAAATCCATCAGGGGTTACAAGCCCTGATGGGTATGTGCAACCAGCGTTGTCATTCAGCCGGAACGCTGGGCGGGAGGAACGGGTGAGCGGCAGCTTCCCCGGGGGTGGGGAAGACGGCGAAACAGACCGGAACGCAATGGGCGGGCTGCTGCTCACCCATTCCTCCCGCCCAGCGTTCCGGCTGAATGACAACGCTGTGTGCAACCTCTTGGTTCTAGAAGTGGGCTACCTCAGAACACCAGATGCAGGGGAGTGGCCACAGGATGCAGGCATCTTGTGGTCTTCTGTGCTCCCTGAGGCACCTGGTGGGCCACTGTGAGATACAGGAAGCTGGACTAGATGGGCCATTGGCCTGATCCATTGGCAGAACTCCTTCTGATATTGTTGGGCTTTTTAACTATTCCCTGATAGACTGGTAAAAAAATATCAATGCATGCAATTCACTGGGAAGTCAGAGGGTTTCTTTTGAGGACAGACAAGGAGCCCGGCCAAGCACCCCAATTGACCTCTCCTTCCCCGCTGTCACCTGGAGAATGCAGGCAGGCAACTGCTGCTTATAATAAAGACTTGTGGCCAGTGGTGTCATCTAAATGATTTAAGAACAGGTACTCACTTTTGATTGGCACGTGTCGGGACCCGCCCACCGGAAGTGATGTCATAAGTCAGAAGTGATGTCATGGCAGGAAGGGACATGAAAAAAGCCCTTTTTGAGGCCTCAGATGATTTTAAACTGACCCAACAGTTGCAACAGTATTCCACAGCACCCCCAGAACATGTGAAGGAGGCCTGGCATCATGTTAAAACCCCAGAGAGACTCATTTTTCAGTGGCAAGGAAAGGAAAGGCTCCGCTCGCTGCCTGCCTGCCTGCCTGCCTGGCTCTGAGAACATGCAGGCAACTCAGACATGCAGGAAATTCAAATGTTGCAGAGGGCGGAGTCGACGAGTGGGCGGGCGAATGGGCGGGGCCAGCTGTAATCCTAGAAACCGGTACTCGCGTACCCCCGTGTACCCCCTGCATGACATCACTGCTTGTGGCTCTTATTTGCTTCTCTTCACTCCTGTAGCCAAGGAAAAGAGATAGCAAATAGATAGATACAGTGTCACCAATGTCTGGGATTCGACCTCTCCATGTAAACCCTCCAGGCAGCTGTTGCCCCCGTCGATGGCTTTCTAGAACGAAGCAATGTAGTGGTGCTTTTTTCTTCTTCTTCTCAGTATACGTTTTAATTGAAGTGCAACCTCCTGCCCGCGCCAAACCCCACACATAGTTAGGTTTCCCTCCTCTTGAAGAGATAATAGCCTTTTCATGGGATCACAAGGGTCCTACAGCTTTCCAGCTCCCATGCTTGCGGTTTAGTGGCTCTGTCAGAAAGGCCAGGTTTTGTTAGATTGCAGATTGTTAGGCAAAGGGCACCAGCAGCCCAGGAAACAAGGGGAAATCCACTGTAAATTACAGATCAGCCACCGCGACTCCCAGAGTGTTGGGTGTCCACAAGGCAGTGACGTGAGGTCCAGCCACATCAAAACAAATTTCCTCTCATGGCCCAATCCTAGCCTGGACTTAGGCCGACACAGTGTGGCCAGCAAAGTTTAGCCAGCACAAGGGCCACTGTAAAGCCACTGTAAAGTAGATGAGAACAGAGTGCTAATTTCTGGCCCTCACCTGCTTAGTGATGTCACTTCCATCCCTCAGCAGGTGCCATGAATGCTATTCGGCCCACTATGTGAAATAAGCGTGACACTCCTGTGAAACGAGTTTCAGAAGACCCTTTCCCAGAAACGGGAGTGTTTTCCAGCTGCAGAAAGGCAAATCACAAAATTCTGAGGATGGCGCAAGTCTTCGCTTTGGGTTCTTGCTCTCTTGTCAGATGTTATCAGTCGTAAGATGTTCATCTGGTCAGCCGTGCGCCTTCATGCCTGGGAGACATGATGCCACAATGGCCGAGACATCTTTCTGTTATGTGTCACGGAATAACCTGCCCTCCGGGAAACGACACACAACAATGTACTGTGGGTAGCTGGTTAACCCTTAAATACTGGAAGCCCCATTTGGCTGCCAGCGTTTTGCGAGTGCTTGAAATGAGATACGCGGACTGTTGGCCGTTGAAGTGTGAAAGGCTTTCCCGGGGGAAGAATCTACTCACGAGCATTATTTTTTAACTGTTCCGAGCCAACATCCTGACCCCAAACATTTGCTCTGGCTTACTGCCCACAACCCTCGTATTTTATACTTATTGAATTTCAAGGCTCCGTGAGGGAGCCATAGATTCCTAGAAAGCATTTCAAGAAAACATTTTCTTTTCCCACTGTGTCATTGATCTGTGGAACTCCTTGCCAGAGGAGGTGGTGATGGCATCTAGGCCTAGTTGCCTTCCAAAGAGGATTGGACAGATTTCTGAATGAAAAGTCCATCACAGGTTACAAGCCCTGATGGGCATGTGCGACCTTCAGGTTTTAGAAGTTGGCCACCTCTGAATGCCAGGCGCAAGGGAGTGGCAACAGGTTGCGGGTGTCTTGTTGTCTTGTGTGCTCCCTGAGGCATCTGGTGGGCCATTGTGAGGAAGCTGGAAGGGCTTTTGGTCTGATTCAGCAGGGCTTTTCTTAAATCCAGTTTAGGTTGCAAGTTACTATTTACCTCAGAATTTTACCTCAGAAATTTACCTCAGATGGCGCCAAGGAACACCAGTGCACCCCAAAGGCTTCTGAGACACATTCCAGGGTTGGTTCTCACTTTGAGCCAGATCTATAACTGAGCAATAAAACCCATATTATATATCCTCTTATAGCCCTAACTCTAACCCTACCTTTGTGTTACACAAATAAAAAAGTACATCTAATATAAATATACATCGCTTGGAACATAAATGTCCAGAATGCAAAAAATTCCTGGATGCAAAATGTCTAGGGATGCCAATTACTGGGGTGCATTTAGCTGGGACACAGTTGTCCAGGATGCAATGCTCCTCTCACCTCTTTTGGGGAGCCCCAAGTCACCCTACAGCACAGGTGGGAACCTGTGAGACAGGTGAGACAAAATGGCCTAGGATGTTGAAATCAAATCTTAATTGGCCTATGAAAATGCTGTCCCTTCCCACATTAAATAACCCAAAAGCATCCTTCTTTTCTGTGCCACTGGAGGGCAGTTCCAGGAATAGAAGAAGTGTTTCTTTTTCTCCCTTTCTTTCAGGGTTAACATATTTCCTGAGACTTTGGAAGTAATTTGATATTCATTTCCTACAGACAAAGGGATTCCGCAAGCGATACACCTTTTAGTGGTAGATTCATCATGGATTTTTGTCCTTTTTTACACCCGAACAAAAGCTGGCGGAGAATTCTAGTTAGAGATATACCCCAGCAGCGCCGAAAATAATTGTACTTTATCAAAGTAATGCTGGTATTTTATCCTTTGGGCTAACACCTTGTCTCATTAGCTATTATTAGAGCTGAACAATGGCGTCGTATCCTTGCAGTGTTCAGTGATTAGGGTTGGAAGTCATTTTGTTTACCAAAGAGGTCTCTACTTTTTAGCCTGATATACTGTATATGTTTTTTATTTTCTTTCCAAAAAGCAAAATCCTAATAAATCGGTTCAGGCTATGACATGGGTGGTGTCGATGGCATGTCAGAATTTTCACAAAGATGACTGAGCAACCTGTGGTCAAGCCAAATGTCAAAGGCGCAGATAGTGAGAAAAGGAGCAATTCTGTCCCTCGCAGATAAGCAAATTTGCAGATAGTGAGCTTGCATGTGAAAGGGACTGACTGTATACTGGGACGCAAATATCTGGAACACCAAAAGAATGGACGCAAATGTCCTATCCCGGACACATTTAAGATAAGATAAGAAATTTATTTGTCATTACACTCACAACTGGGTGCAACGAAATGAGGTGCTCTTCCCCATGGTAAAACTAGACAACACCAAAACTAAAATATGCACAGTCAACCATACAGCATACAAATATAAATACCCCATTACTTCCCACAGTATAGCTTCCACATACACTTATGACCCCGCATTTAAACTCAATACTGCACTTGGATAGAAACTGTTCTTAAATCTGCTCGTCCTTGCTTTCAATACCCTAAATCTCCTTCTCGATGGTAATAGTTCAAAGAGCTGATGTCCCAGATGAGAGGAGTCCTTCAGTATATTAGATATCTTCCTCTTACATCTATTCTTATATAGTTCTTCCAAAGAGGGGAGTGAACAGCCAATGATGTTTGGGCCGTCCTAATCACCCTTTGAATTGCCTTTTTCTCTGCCACTGTGCAGCTCGTGAACCATACACAGAGACAGTAGGATAGTATGCTCTCAATTGAACTCCGATAGAAGGTGATTAGCAGACTCTCAGCTAATTGTTGCTTTCTCAGAATCCTTAGGAAATACAACCGTTGTTGCGCCTTCCTAATTTGACTGGGACACTGCCTTTATCCTGGCTACATGTATGCCCTCAGTTCTTAGTGGTCTTGCTGCCGTCACGTCTATCGTAATGCTACAGAGAGGCTGTAGTCCAAGTATGCGCTGACATCTTCCTGACTGCCCCAGCAGCCATCCAAGGTCCTTTCCCTCTGCCCCGGGCTTGTTGTGATTTGCAGACAACCCCCTTTTAGAGCCAGGCACCCATGTGGCGTGTCTGAAACCAAAGTGCCGGGGACAGGAAGTGTTGGACGCAAGACGGAGCAGCACCTTTGAGGGCTGGTGCTTAAGTGCTGGGGGCTGCATTCCCACCTGGACCAAACACGGTTATCTCCTTCCTGTTTCGGGCCCCCTCTTGCACTCACCTGGAACGGAAGGCTTCCTCCCGGCTTTATCTTATCTCCCGAGCAAGGAAATGCCACCAGGCCCTTGTCAATATGACCTCTGTGAACCAGGGCGGGAGGGGAGAGCCGTCAAAAAACGTGACACTTTTGGGCTCCATTAAGTTAATTAAGGACGCACCTGAGCTACTGACAGAGGCAGGTCTGCTTCCAGGTTCATTTTAGCTTCTCTTCCCCCCTCTGGCCAAACAGCCTGGCCATTACATGGACAGTGTGAGAGGTGGTTGGCTGACAGGCCATGCATCAAATAAATTTTTTTCTCTTTGTAAAAGAAAAAAATATAGCAACTGGGAGCTGGCCGGTTGGTTTGATTCAGGGCGCAATCCTCACCTGGAGTTAGGCCAGCACAGTTAGATCAGCAAAGTTTGGCTGGCACCAGGACCACCGTAAAGCACGTTTGGACCACTCTTTGAGTCAGGGAGGGTGGCGCACGTCCGTGTGCTGGCCTCTCTGACTCTGAGTGGTCCAAATATACTTTACGGTGTCCCTTGTGCCAGAGTTGCCCTAGAAATGGAGCCACAGAGGCCGTAAGAGATTTTTTTCCCCCAGCGCTTTTCAATGCTGTGCTCCAAACCCCTGGGGCACACCTGTGGGACTTTTCATAGCAGACCAGTGTGCTGGGTTAGAGCATCAGATCAGGGACAGGGAAAACAGGATCTCAGGTTAATTGCCTCATGCCGACACCGTGTGGTGTTGTAGCATCATGATAAAGCCAAATCGGAGTGAGGGCATTATTATAAAGCCAAATCAGAGTGAAGGCACTATTTCTTCCCTTCCTCTGGAGCTTCCTGGGGAGAAAACATACGGCACTTGCACCAGGTACATGGATTCTGCCTTGCACTCTTTGCCTTGTGAGATAGGTGTCATGTTGGACACCAAGCCCCGCCAAACACAATGCATAAAAACTAGAGTGGGCCATTTTGCAGCGGGCCATTTTATGCCTGCTCCTCTCCTCCTTTTAGCTACACATCTCAGTTTGCTCTTTTAGGGGACGGGGAAAAATATTTCGCTGCTCTCCTGAACATGCAATTGAAAACAGCATTGATGCCAAATCGCAGGCAAGATATAATGGCCACCTCCCCACCCCATCCCCCACTCCAAGCCACACTTTGCACAAAAGGAAATGAGGCAAGAAAATTACAATAATACAGATTATTTTCTCTCCTCATTCAAGAGCAGCGCCATTTAGCGAGCCAAGATGCAGTAGCCCCGAGTCACATTATTCCTGTCGCAAGGTTAAGAATGATGGCGGTCACAAGTCACTATTATGTTTTGTAAGCCATGATTTGACGGCACATTAAAACCCAAAGAGTCTCTAGCATGAAAACACAGCTTGTTAGGAGAGTCATTAAAACACGGTTTTGTCGAGCCCAAACACCAGGTGACCCTAAGTGATCATCTAGAACAATCCTCTAAAAAGGGCATCAGTACTGGAGCAAAGCCATTTTCCTGTGATACTGACCTGGTTCAGACATGATGCTAAACCTGGGTTCAGACATGATGCAGGCTCTGCAGCCAAAGCAGAAGCAGAAGAAGTCACTTTTTTCCACTGTATTTGGGTCTATCTTTTTTTTTTTAACAGTTAATTAAAATTGGGACAATGGGAGCCTGTTAGGGTAAGAGCCCAAAGAATGTGAGAGTGCAGCTTTGTTACTATACCCTTTTGTCATTCTAAGAATCCTCTTAAGAAAATAATACCTGAACTTCCTGTAAATCAGAGAATTCCTCTCCAGTTGATGTCACTACGGATCATCAGATAATCACTTCTTGCTGCTTAGTCATAATTTTTTTTCTAACCACAGGCTATGAACAGCTTCCCTTGACGTTGCTGCGGCAGCTTCTCATCTGTTCAGGAAGTCCTTGGTGACCACTGGACTTCCATTCAGTCCCTGGAGCGGTACAGAGCTTGTCAGCAGATGATAAAGAAGTGGGTTTCTTTAAAAGCTCGCCAAAGTGCTGCTGTGGGAAAGCGGACAAACGCCTGGCAAGAGTTGCTCTCGGCTGCTAGTTAACTCCGAGGTGGGCCGTCAGGGAGGCTGCAAGGAACAGCAGTGACAAAGGATGTCTTTGCTGGAAACGGAGATATTGCAAAAAGATTGGTCCATTTTTTTTTAAAGTTCTCATTGGCTTTGAAAAGCCAAAGATGTTTAAGGTTTGCATCAATGTATTATATAGGCAGTTGTTCGCAAATGTTTTGCACCGAGACCCACTTTTTAGAATGAACGTCTGTCTGGGACCCACCAGAAGTGATGTCATGGCTGGAAGTGCAAAAGTGAATCAGAAAGGAGGGGGGGGAGCCTATTTGTAAATAGGCTTCCCCCTTTCCAGTGTCCCATCTTCAGCACCCAAAAATTGATTATTGCTGGATTATTCCAACAGCTATCCAGATAACCTAGAAGGCATCAGAGAGAGAGAGAGAGAGAGAGAGAGAGAGAGAGAGAGAGAGAGAGAGAGAGAGAGAGAGAGAGAGAGAGAGAGAGATGGCACAAAATGGACAATGATGGACCTGGTTGAGGACCAATCAATGCCGAAGCTTAGAGACAACTTTAAGGCTGCTCTCCAGGGAGGTCTCTGGGAGAAAGATGAATGGCTTAATCATGATGGAGTAGCTCTAAAACTTAAAAAGCTTCTTTTCCTTTCTGTTTCGCTCAGCTGAGAATGTAAAAGAAAACTCTTCAAAAGGAATAGTCCCATCTCTGCTACTGCAGAAATTCAGGCCACGGAGGGTAACCAGATTCAGAGGACAGCCCTAACCTGGAGTTAGGCCGGCACAGTTTGGCCAGCACAAGGGCCACTGCAAAGTGCATTTGGACCAGTGATGTCATTCAGGGGGAATGGACCAGAACGGGCGTTCCGGATCCTAACGGACTCCATGGCTGGTTCCGGGTTCCTGACAAGTGCCAATCAAAAGTGAGTTCCTGTTCCTAAATCATTTGAATGACACCACTGATTTGGACCACTCTCGGAGTCAGGGAGGATGGCGCACATCTGTGTGCTGGCCTCTCTGACTCCAAGAGTGGTCCAAACATACTTTATGGTGTCCCTTGTGCCGGCCCAACTGTGTTAGCCTAAATCCAGGTTAGGCTTGCACGCTCAGAAAGGATCTGCTCCAGTGGCCCTGATCCCTGCACCGACGCCAGCCCCCAGACCCTTGAGACGTGTCCTTTTGAGGGCAACGTGGGCTGCCCACGAAGCTGACGTGGACAATTGCAGATTGCTTTGGTTGCTGTTGAAAAGTTTGCAACTGTTACACTGTAAATACATGCACAGATTTTGGAAGGCGGCTACATTTACCAACTGAGGTGCCACCATTGGAGTGATGTTGGGAAAAAGAGGATCACTTTTTTTTTTTTGGTGGTCCTCTGCACGTGGGCATGATGAAAAGCGCAGGTCTGCTGAGTGGTTCGTGGCCACTTCTCTCTCTTTCCCCCTCCCTCCTTTCTTTTAAAGGAGACACACGGTCAACGCGCTCTGTCTGCGCAGTGAGAATATTTCCCTCTCCAGCTCGGTAGGAAAATCAATATCTCGTTTTCAGATGTGCAAATGCGGCCGTCTCTCGAAAGTGCCCCGGTCAGCGGACGGCACGTTCAGCAGCTGCTTCCTTCCACGATTCCCAGGCTAGCGGGATTGACAAGCCAGGAATACTCTGATGCGCCCCCTTGGCTTTGTGAGCCGCCCATTGTTCCCGCAGCTGAGACCCTCTGTTTCTGTTTGCTTACTCTCACATGCATTATTCAGCAGCACAGGGAAAGGCCAAGAACTTCTTTCATTCAGGAATTCCGTATTAAAATAATCAATTTCAAACTGGAGTCGGGGGGGGGCAGGTTGGCCACCGGTAAGGCCTTTGAATCGGGCGCAAGCCTCCAGATTTGCATGGGGAGCCGGCACGGCACGGCATGGCAAGACTGGACAATTTTGTGTTTGGCACAGAATGGCAAGCAAGTCTTCTTGGCCTTCTTGCGCGTGTGAAACACCTTGGGACGTCGGGTTCGGCAGTGGGGTCGCGCATGCATGCGCTCAGGCACACCACTGAGAATTCTGGCTGAATATTCTCTCTCTCTCTCTCTCTCTCTCTCTCTCTCTGTGAGTGTGTGTGTGTGTGTGTGTGTGTGTGTGTGTGTGTG
>JAJKFI010000023.1:12168521-12188047 GCA_029204185.1 Lerista edwardsae | reverse complement strand
CCTTCCTTCCTTCCTTCCTTCCTTCCTTCCTTCCTTCCTTCCTTCCTCCTAATTATTAATTTTCCAATGGGAGAAACTCTTTCCATTTATATGCAAGAGACTTGCATTTATGCATCTGATCCAAACAAATTTTGCAAAGGACACCACCCAACCAGATTGAATTTCAAGCCTGGTTGAATCTGCCTGACCTCCGGATCTGACCCATCGACTAACTAGAGCTGGGGTGGCCAAACCTGCTTACCGAATGATAAACTTCAAGTGTTTGAGAGCCGCAATATTTCAGAAGTATTTAAAGTCTTAAATATGTTTACACACTATGAACATCCAACTTCTGTTTTAGTCAAGTGGACTCTCTATTCACTATTATCTTTTGAATGGATTATTACTATTATCTTGTGACAGTGAGTTCCGTAATGCTGCATGATTTGAGGAAGTATATGCTTGTTATGTCCTGCCAATCAAATCTATAATTTGGTCCTCTCTCTCTCTCTCTCTCTCTCTCTCTCTCTCTCTCTCTCTCTCTCTTCCCTTGCAATTTTTTTTAAAAAACTAATAGTGGAATCTCATCATATTCAATAGTGCTTACTCCCACAAAAGTATATAGGATTGCAGCCAGCGACAAGAATCAGGAGTATCTGTTGCAGTTCTGAGGATTCTAATCCAGTATGTATGACTGAAAGTCAAGCTCTTAATCGGTTTCCTCTCTTCACGACAAACTGGTAATTGCTGGTATCTGTAATGGACATTTGATAGTCTTCAGTAATGCTAGAGCTTTGGCCAACGGGCTCTGAAACTCTTAGCCAGCTACCTCCAACAGGTAAATTCAGGTGACTTCTCATTCAAATGTCCCTTCCTCCTTGACATCCTACAAGTGATGATTTAATGTATGATAAGGCATGACTGCCTTTTCTTTTGAGGGAAATCAGGAACGTGCCAATAAAAGTAGTAAACAGAAATAAAAGAACATTTGCTACAAGGAAGGAATACAGGCATGTTCTGCTATCCACTGATTCAGAATCTATGGTTTCAGTTATGCCTCTTCTACCTACATACTGCTGCAGTTGCTCAGGGCGCAATCCTAACCTGGAGTAAGGCCGGCACAGTTTGGCCAGCACAAGAACCACCATAAAGCACATTTGGACCACTCTCGGAGTCAGAGAGGCCAGCACACAGACGTGAATCATCCTCCTAACTGTGCCAGCCTAACTCCAGGTTAGGATTGTGCCCCTAATTATTTTAATTTGATTTTTTCCTATGAGGGTGTTAAAAAAGTTCCTGCTTGATGATGTCACCTCTGGCCATGACATCACTTCCAGGTTAATGACATCACTTTCGGTGGGTCCCAACAGATTGTCATTCTAAAAAGTGGGTCCTGGTACTAAAATGTTTGAGAACCACTGGATGGATGGGTGGATGGATATGGAAGGAAGTTATATACAGAGGCAGAAATGCAAGGAGGAAAGGACAGGTGTTTAGAAGAAGGGTGGGAGGAACAAGAAGGCAAGGCAATACTGTAGACAGACAGACGTGTAAGAAAAGTAGACTGACAGATGTGAAAGGAAGGAAGACAAACAGACAGATGTTCAGGGTAGCTGGATAGGTGCCGTGGACTGATTTTGACCCTGAAGGTGCTCAGATCCACAGCGCTGCTCTTGCGCCCTTTCAAAACGGCTTCACGCACCGCTTTCCAGCTACCCCAGCAACAAACAGAGTGTGTTTTGTGTTTGCTAAACAAAGCATGAAAGGAGAGCGACAAAAGTGGGCGGGGCCGAGGTGGCCCAGACAAAAGCAGGGAGGAGGAGCCCTCCTGCAATGGAAATGCAGTTCAGTGGTCCTGAATTGATATGCTCATCCTTTCAACCCCCAGGGCTCGGAGATCACAGAACCTGAAAGTCCATCAAAGACCACTTGCCCGCATTGATCCAGGCCAGAACGGATGGCTGGAGGGGGCCTCTGAGACTGGGTCCAGATGAGGCTGCCCCCCAAGACTAAGAGGCTTTGCTTCTGTGGAAAGGGGGGGGGTGCATGATACCCCTCCCAACTCCCAAACCCGAGGATTCTGTCTGCAGTTGCAACAGATTTGTGCCAATCCAACACCCAGGAGCTGAAGCCCAGATGGATTTTCAAAGAGGAGGGGGGAATGGAGCACTTGTGGAACAGACTTGGAGAGAGTGGATTTTTTCCCCCCTACTCAAACTGTTCAATGTTCCATTTCTTGCAGGCTTCTTCAAGCAGACCTGGCTCGAAGACATTCTGAAACGGTTTATTTGTCTAGAAGAAGTGCCTTACTACCAATGTAAGGAGGTTGCACCACCCATCGTGGCCTGTAGCCCACGATGGACTTTTCCTCCAGAGATCTGTCCAATCCCCTTTTAAAGGCACCGAGGCCAGATGCCGTCACCATCTCCTGTGGCAAGGAGTTCCAGAGATTAATTACCCTCTGGGTGAAAAAGTATTTCCTTTAACTGTGTGTGTGTGTGTGTGTGTGTGTGTGTGTGCGCGCGTGCGCGCGCGCGCGTGTGTGTGTAGAAGAGGGGGAATAGGATTTAATAAGCCACCCCCTCCTTAAAGCACAACATGTATGCCAAGATGCCAGAGAACTGGATCTTCATATGGTTCATTGAGAATCAGTGCAGTCCTTTTCACAATGAATAATGTAAGGAAGACGAGTGCCAATTCTCTCTCTCTCTCTCCCTCCCCATCTTTTTGGGTGCTTTGCTTCATTAGGTGCCTCATACAAAGGAAGGGGAGCAAGAAAAAACCGGGACTCATCAGATCTACTGGTTTTTATGGCATCTGATTAGGCTCCTATTTTCCCAGCAGGGTCTTTTTCTTTAAACTGTTGACTATGGATGTCTTGCTGAATGGGATGAACTTTCGGCAAGCAAATTGCAGCATTATGGTTATTTAGTGTAATTTACAGTGTGGGGGTGTGCGAGAAAGAAGGGGGAGTCGTGATCACCTACTTCACATCGCTAATGATATCCCTATTTATCAGAAAAGGTGGGAATTTGGAACATCATTCTCTCCCGCCTAGAATTGCAGAACACTGGCCAATTAGGTACCCCAGGAAACGATGTTTACCCACGGGGCCATAATGAGTTCGGAGTTAAGATTTAATATCCTTTCCTAACTATTTATTACCATTGACCACTGGTGCTCAGCTCGCATTAAAACTCTGCGTCTTCACCCTGCTTTTCTCCTGCTTTCCAGAGGCCCCTTCGCTCCCTCTCTCTGTGTGGCTTTTTTGGCCACAATTTACTGACCCTGGTTAAATAACCGGGTTCTCTTCTGGACGATGCTTTTGCAGAGCCGTCTCTCAGCAAACCTTTTCATGGATCACTGCCTTGTCATGGCGAAGGGGCTTGAGTAGCTCAATGAAGCTGTGAGCTATGCCATGTAGGGTTACCCAAGATGGACAGGTCATAGCAGAGAGTTCTGACTAAACGTGATCCGCTGGAGAAGGAAATGGCAACCCACTCCAGTACTCTTGCCAAGAAAACCCCATGAATTACAAAACTCAAAGGCTAAACGATATGACACTGGAAGATGCAGAACACGAGTACTAGTAGCTCCAGAAAGAGTGAAGTAGCTGGGCCAAAACTGGAAGGAAGCTCAGCTGTGGATGTGTCTGGAAGTGAAAGGAAAGTGCGATGCTGCAAAGATCCAATCGGTCAATCCTCCAGGAAGTCAAGCCTGATTGCTCCCTGGAAGGACAAATCCTGAAGCTGAAGCTCAAGTACTTTGGCCACCTCATGAGAAGAGAGGACTCTTTAGAAAAGACCCTCATGCTGGGAAAGATTGAAGGCAAAAGGAGAAGGGGGCAGCAGAGGAGGAGATGGTTAGATAGTGTCACCGAAGCAATGAACATGAAATTGGGCAAACTCAGGAAGCTAGTGGAGGACAGGGAGGCCTGGCGTGCTGTGGTCCAGGGGGTCGCGAAGAGTCGGACATGACTTAGTGACTGAACAACAACAACTCTCAGCAAAAGTCGCTCAACGGCTCAAGAGAAGTCTTGGACCTCAGGTTGATGGGCTTGCCTCTTGGGTGGGGCTTAAGAAGGCCGTCCCAACAAAGGAAGACTCTTTGCTGTGAAGAGTTATGGAACAGGACTGCAAAGGAAAGAGCAGTTTTTTAAAAAAAACTAAGAGTTCAATCCTAACCTGGAGTGAGGCCGGCACAGTTAGGCCAGCAAAGTTTGGCTGGCACAAGGGCCACCGTAAAGTATGTTCGGCCCACTCTCGGAGTCAGAGAGGCCAGCACACAGATGTGCGCCATTCTCCCTGACTCCGAGAGTGGTCCAAATGTGCTTTACGGTGGCCCCTGTGTCAGCCAAACTTTGCTGGCCTAACTCTGCTGGCCTTATTCCAGGTTAGGATTGCTCCATCCGTCTGTTACAAAAGTAAAGATCCCAAGATGGTTGGTGGTAATAGCAGGACAGTGTTTGACTCTTATGAAACTTTGATAGGCATGTTGGTGATGGACTTCCAGTTGTGCACCTACCTGGCCCTCGTGATGAGCGACCCGCTAATCTCAGACTGGACATACCCATCATAGCTTGCAACCCGTGATGGAGATTTCCTCCAGAAATCTGTGCAATCCCTTTTTCAAGGCATCTAGGCCAGTCGCCGTCACCACGTCTTGTGGCAATGAGTTCTGCAGGCCAATTACACACTGGGTGAAGAAATATTTTCTTTTGTTTGTTCTCACTCGCCTAATAATCGGCTTTAGAGGATGTACCCTGGTTCTGGTATTGTGTAAGAGGGGAAAAAAAGATGCTTCTCTTTCTTGCTAGACTGATGAGCCACAACCGCTGTAACCTTTCATCATAAATGAGGTGCCCCAGCCCAGTAATCATTTTGGTTGCTCTTCTGTAGACCATTAGCCCATTGAGCTCAGTACTGTTGCCAGCCAGCTTTCCTGGTTTGGGATAAGAATCCTCCTTAAGTCTCAACCTGGAAAGCAACTCCTTCCCCACCTTTCCCATTGGAAGGATGAAAATATATACGCTCTCCAGTGGGGAAACATAGACATGGTGTCGAAACCTTCCTCCCCAACTCATCAACCCCACCTCTCCGTGCACGGAGTGACAGCATGTCTGCTCACATGAGACCAGTGGCCAAACTGGGCCGAGAGTGATGCTGTAGGCCAAAATTATGAGAAAAAAATGACGAATTAGCAATGGCAACTAATCAATACATGACACAGGGTGGAACCCAGGAGGCTGATAATGCAACGATTCTGCCTTTCACCCAAATAAATTGTTGGAGCTAAAACATTGGGCGAGACGCGGCTCTTATTTCCACTGATATGATTCCAGTTTTTTTTGGGGGGGGGGGTGAGTGGGTGGGGGGGGGGAAGGTTGTCTCCAACAAAGACAGCCAAGCCTGGAATTGTGTGGATTTCAAACTCTAAGATGATCTGAGGCAAACATCAATTCTTGCCAAATTGCACAGCTGGGATACGGAGCTTCCTTTATTTTTCGAAGGGACACTTTGGGTTTGGAGAAATTGTGTCTTCGCCCAGAGAATCTCGGCTCTGCAATCGCACATGAAAAGGTCTTGGTGGCACTTTTACACGCAAGCGATGCTGCATAAACGCCTCTGACACTGTGTGGAGTGCTTTGAAATAACTGTTCAGAAGCAAAAGTACCAATGTTCACTAAAATATGCACTTTTTGGCCAACACACACGGCACACACTCTAGAAGGCAGATTCACACCCAGGTGAAAATGGTCTCTTGCACAGATAGTCTTAGGAAAAGTATGTTTGGACCACTCTCGGAGTCAAAGAGGCCAGCATACAGACATGCACCATCTTCCCTGACTCCGAGAGTGCTCCAAACGCGCTTTACGGTGTCCCTTGTGCCAGCCAAACTTTGCTGGCCTAACTGTGCTGGCCTAACTCCAGGTTAGGATTGCGCCCACAGACTCACAAGTCTGTGTGAATTGATAAGTGACATGCAGAGAGGCTGGGGAGGCCCAGCACACAGAGCTCCCAGGTGACGTCACACTGCAAGGCATTCTGGGGGCTACCCAGAAACCCCCACGCCTGTGCAATCATTCTGAGCTGCTGCTGCTGCTATAGCTCTAGTCTCTTGGAGAGACTCGGACAGTCTCAGAGACTCTCTTGGAGTGACTAGATCTTGTGGCAATGGCAGCACAATCTCCCCTGTGATCGCACATCCAACTCTAGCAGGGGTGATGTTCTCTGTTGCACCCCTGTGCTTGGAATTGAGGTTCGGCATGGTAGTGGCCTTCCCTCTCCATGTTCCCTACAGAATGTCCTTTGCATACGGCATGAGATAGTTAATGAGCCCCGTTTGTCCTTCCTTCCCATCCTGTCCTGCCCCCTGATTGGTCCAGAAGAAGCCTCACTGCCAAGACTCTTCTGGTTTTCAGGAGATGTTCCCCTCTATGCATCATGGTAAATAGCGCCTTTCCATTCAGATGAAAGAGAACAGCCTTTGCAATCAGCTCCATTGAATTTCATCACTCGAGCATTGTCACTGTCTGTCGCACCCAGGGGATACGAAAAATGGCATCGTGGCCTGAAAGTGTAGCTCTGCGCATGGAGGCCCGTCCCAAGTCACACTGACCTGGGAGTAAGCTCCACTCAACAAACTTGGACAATAAAGTTTGTTGAGTGGAGCTTACTCCTAGGTCAGTGCACCTAGAGCTGTGCAGTACATTTCCCACTGCGTAACCAACACGCCATGAAAAAATTAGTGGGTGCCACAGAACAGCAGATTCAACACTGTGAAACGTCACTTGAGATGCGCTTAGGCACAGTCATCATACACAATCATTATCTTTTTCCCTGCAGAGATGAAGGGTCCTAGCAATAGAATTATATCTGCAAACTCTTTTGCAAATAAGCAGCAAAGCGGCAGGTCAAAGATAACGTTTCTTTGTGCTTTGCAGTTCCGCTCTAAATAGCATCAGTCCTTTTGTCCTGCCACCATCTCCGTCAAAGATCAGAATCTACAATTTCTCTTGCACAGAGCAGACTTCTTGGACCAAAATTGCACCCAGGAAACTGGCTTTGCCCCTTCTGTTTACCAATATTTTTCCTGCTGGGAAAGGATGCCCTTCCCAAGATCTCAGCAAAGTGGTGTTTCTTTAGTGAAATTGCAAGTCTGGAAATCGGGCTGGAGGGGGAAGAGAAAGGTGGGGAGGGGGGAAGTGATATTATTTTAGGCACTGAAAATGCTCAGCTGTCAGGCAGTGATTGGAATCCTGGGGAAGAAGAATAGCATTGCCCTGGGGCCAGAGCCTTGGGACCAGGCGTCATTTGTTCCTTCAACGGAGCTAACAGGAAGCTTTGGGGAGAGGGACCTGAAGGCAAGAACCATTCGAAGTCAGCCATTCGAAGTCGGTCCCTGGAATTTGAGGCAGCTGGAGGGGCGGGGAAGCAAGATTCTGAGCCACTCAAGTCAAGCTGTAAGGCAAGGATGTAGCTCAGGTGACCCAGACCTCCCATGGATTCTGAAACCCACAGATAATGACATCCGTGGTTTGGGGCCACTGGCACCTCCAGATATGATCAGAAGAATCTTCTGGTCCTGCCACCTATTCCGAAGCATGCTTTTTTTATCGTATTGAGGCATCTTACCTTAGGTGGCAGGAGGTGCGGACTGATGGTGGGGCTGCTGGGACGTCCTGAAGCTCTGTGGTCTCCTTTTTGGATGGGAGATGGAATGTCAGGCTGTGACAAGCTGCTGTACCGGTTGTGGCAGGACCAACCCCTGGCCCTGCCTTAACAATTAATAGGCACGAATTGAAGCCATGGACGGAACAATATGGCTGACTCAGTTCATCACCGCGAAGGAAAATTACATTAAAATCTCTTCATGACACAAGTAGTTGTCAATATGAGAGTAATTTTTTTTTACTTCTAGACTATTAAGAGTATTTTTTTTAACTTCTACACTCACCCCCCCCCCAAAAGAAAAAAAAAACAAATTCTGTTAATGTTCAGTACTCACTGAACGGTAGTTTTATTGAGCCGATGTAATGTGAATACATGAATCTTTCAGTGGAAATTAAGTCCCATTTTTCGTTCAGCGATTCGCACACCCATATGCAGAACACGCAGGCATGCTTAAAGAGGTTGAAATTAACTTTTACACGCGTGCAGGGAGATTTTTATTCGAGAATTCGCGGCAATCCTCCTCCTTCGCGGCGATGATCTGAGTCAGCCATATTGTTCCGTCCATGGCTTCAAGAATGTGACGTCATGGCTTCTCCAGTGTATAATAACTCCATGGGCAGGACAGAGACCCTGAGCTGGTTAGTCAAGGCAAGTGAGAGTTGCGGGGGAGTGTGTGAGAAGGCCGGCTAGCAAGAGAGCAGAGTACAACCTTGAGGACTTGTCCAGGCTTGACCTACGATTGCCTGCTGGAGCTCAATGGCACACAGTCAGAGGAGTGAACCACACTGTGACGGCTGCATCTGGGACTGAGGAGTTGGTGACTCACAGAATACTGTACAGTATATTTGTAAAAATCCCAATGAAAAATGATGGTTTAGATTAGTCTGCCCATGTAAGCCACCTTGGGTATTTGCTTTGGCATGGGAAAAGTAAAGGCAAAGGTTTCCCCATGACCGAACGGTCTAGTCGTGACCATCTCCGTTTCAAAGCCTGTAGAGCTGGCATTTTGTCCAAGGACAAGCTTCCATGGTCATGTGGCCGGCATGACTCTACGCCGTAGTGCACAGAACGCCGTTCCCTTCCCACCGAAGTGGTCCCGATTTATCTCCTTGCATTTAGGTGCTTTCGAACTGCTAGGTTGGCAGGAGCTGGGACAAGCGACGGGAGCTCACTCCGTCGCGCAGTCTTGACCTCCCAACCTTCCGGTCGGACAGCCCAGCAGCAGCGGTTTAACCCACTGCGCCACCACGTCCCTTTGGCATGGGAAAAGCCAGGTATAAATTCTTCAAATAAATAAATAAATAAATAAATAAAATTGTGAGTCAACTTGGGTTGCCTCAAAAGGGAAGAAAGTTGGGGTACAAATGTTTTTAAATACATACGATAATAATTTTTTTAAAAAATGAATGAATGATCCTTTTAGCTGGCCATCGCAAAGACTTCATTTTCATAGGGCCTGCAGATGTCTAGGGAATAGTTGCCATTGGAGCGGTGATTTTGTAGAAGTCTGCTTTTTCTGCAAAGGAAACATTTTTAAACCCCAGTCATCATACACATTCTTTGACTGTGCCTGCGAAATGCTGGATCTTGGCCCAAGGGGGTGGCCAGTCCCCGTCTTCTGAGAAATGCTTTCCAGATACTATATTTGCAGAAAGAGAGTGGGGGGGGGAACAGTCAATGCTTGAGATGCGGTTTGTGATGTGGAATCTAAATCTATAGAACTTAACCACTGAGCTTGAGAGGGGAATATGCTGCTCTCGAAGAATGAAAGGGCTGAATGGACGGTGTGGCCAATTACATGGTCATTGAACGGTGAAAAGACCCGCCTCCTGGAATTCTGCAGCCGCTCACAGATTCAACCCGTCGCAGCGCAGCGGCAGCAAATCCTGCGACACTTTTATCCAGCTCTGAGACCACTGCGGCAGTGACAAACAGGTCCGACCAACAAACCTCCCGACTCCTTTGGAGTTCCAGCTCCATGTGGGGCTTATCAACCCCGATTCCCAGAGACCCCCTTCCCACCATTCATGCCTTCCCAAAGGCTCTGCCCTGCCTGTTGCAGCATTCATTTGCCGTTTTGCAGTGGCAGTTTCGACTTAAAAGCTGGGCTCCTGCTCACGCCGAAAGATGGAAAGTTGCCCTACCTACAATATAAAAGATAAAAGGAAGTACTTTTTGACCCAGCGGGTAGTTAATCTGTGGAACTCCTTGCCACAGGAGGTGGTGATGGCATCTGGTCTGGATGCCTTTAAGAGGGGATTGGACGGATTTCTGGAGGAAAGGTCCATTGTGGGCTATAGGCAATGATGGGTTGTGCAGACTCCTTACAAAGGTGGTGGGCTACTGGTACCGGGTGCAAGGGAGTGGCAACAGGATGCAAGCATCTTGTTGTCTCATGCCTCCCTGGGGCACCTGGTGGGCTGCTGTGAGATACAGGAAGCTGGACTAGATGGGCCTTTGGCCTGATCCAGCGGGGCTCTTCTTATGTTCTTATAATACAGTATATTATCATCAGCAATTCAAAATAGTACACCGGCTCTTGCAGTGTGTGTGAACTGGCAAAGCACAGTTCTAGAGCCAGGGGACAGCCACTAAACAGGAGTGCCGGGAAAGTTCACAGACCAAAACAAGCAGACAAAAGAAAATGTTTCTTTAGCCAGCATGGGATTAGCCTGTGGAACCCCTTGCCACAGGAAGTGGGGACGGTGCCAGGCCTGGTCGCCTTGGAAAAAGGGGATTGGACAGACTGATGGAAGAAAGTTGCCTCACAGGTTACAAGCTGTGACGGGTATGTGCACTTGGAATACCAGGTGCAAGGGAGTGGCACCAGGATGCAGGGATCTTGTTGTCCTATGTGCTCCCTGAGGCTTCTGGTGGGCCACTGTGAGATGCTGGAAGCTGGACTGGGTGGGCCTTTGGCCTGATCCAGCAAGGCTCTTTTTATGTACCGTGGAAGCCAGGGCAACGTAGCCTACTCCTTGATTTCCCTCCCCAACCAAAAGCTTCAAAAGCAGATGAGAAATAGTTTGATCCTCACATTAACATCTGAAAAAAAAATGTTGTTGTTTATTGACAAAGTATAGATTTGCATGCCCATATTCATACCAAATGTTGGCTATGTATTGTCAGATAAAAAGCAGGGTTGCCCAGTGTTGCAAGGGATTCAGACCTGGCTTATCAGTTTGGTCAAAAGGGGCCGTGTGATAAGAAAGGAATTCAGCTCCACCTGAAAGGGACAGACTGGTTCACACTTGGCAGAAGCGGCAATCAAATGGCAATACAGGCCTGATTGTGTTAGGTGGGTGTTTTTATTGTGCTCCCTCTTCGCAAGCTGAACCTTCAGGAAATGGGTCTCACCTGATAAATCAGGGAGGAGTGCCGAGTGCATTAGACGTTTACTCAATCATTTAAGTGGTTTAAATCATTTAAACAGGTGCCCACTCAAGAGCAAAAAAAGGCCTCAGGGACATCCCGTGACAGAGGGAACATGTCCATCAAATCTTGCCCTTGAGGCATGTGGCCTAACCTGTCCCATCAGCTTTGTGACCCAATGGAAATTGAGCTGCGACCCACAGGGCCAAAGCCACACAGTCTGAAAACCACTGCTTTAAGGCACAATTCTGACCTGGAGTTAGGCTGACACAGTTAGGCCGGCACAAGAACATCAGAAGAGCCCTGCTGGATCAGGCCAAAGGCCCATCTAGTCCAGCTTCCTGTATCTCACAGTGGCCCCACCAGGTGCCCCAGGGAGGCATGAGACAACAAGATGCTTGCATCCTGTTGCCACTCCCTTGCACCTGGTACCAGGAGCCCTCCACCTTTGTAAGGAGGTTGCACAACCCATCATTGCCTATAGCCCACGAGGGACCTTTCCTCCAGAAATCCGTCCAATCCCCTCTTAAAGGCATCCAGACCAGATGCCATCACCACCTGGGTTAAAAAGTACTTCCTTTTATCTGTTTTAACTCTCTCAACCTTCAGTTTTAGCGGATGCCCCCTGATTCTGGTGTTTGGAGAGAGGGAAAAGAACATCCCTTTATCGACTCTATCCCTTCCATGCATAATTTTGTATGTCTCAATCATGTCCCCCCTCAGGCGCCTTTTTTCTAGGCTGAAGAGCCCCAAACGCTGCAGTCTTTCTTCATCAGGGAGGTGCCCCAGCCCCGTAATCATTTTTGTCACTCTCTTCTGCACTTTTTCCAGCTCCACTATGTCCTTTTTGAGATGCGGCGACCAGAACTGGACACAATATTCCAAGTGCGGCCTTACCATCGATTTGTACAATGGCATGATAATATTGGCTGTTTTATTCTCAACCCCTTTTTTAATTATCCCAAGCATGGAATTGGTGGCAAGGGCCACCATAAAGTATGTTTGGACCACTCGGAGTCAGAGAGGCCAGCACACAGACGTGCGCCACCCTCCCTGACTCTGAGAGTGGTTCAAATGCGCTTTGCGGTGTCCCTTGTGCCAGCCAAACTTTGCTGGCCTGACTGTGCCAGCCTAACTCCAGGTTAGGATTGGGCCCTTAGGCTGTCAGTGTCTAGGGAGAGGCAGTATCAGGCAGAAGTTTAGCCCGCAATGTTACACTTGCTCATTCACACACACGCACAAGTTCTCAAGTGATGCATCCGGGGTGTGTGTTAGATTAGTAGAGCACAGCCTTGTGGCTGTGCACATGCATGTGTAAGTCTCTCCGCTTTCCAAAGGAATGGTTGCTGGCCTTTACAGCAGGGGCCAACTCACTCACACACCAGACAGGCGCAAACACAAGTTTGTAAAAGCACCAACACATGGGGGAAGCGCTGGATGACATCTTAATCCAATTTATTCATGAGTCAGTCATATCGGGATGACTCGGAATTAATTACTCATGAATAAGTGCAGCACAGAACTCTCATTTCACCAACTGACAGGTCTTGATTCCTGCATTTCAGCCAATATGAGCCCATTGTTTTCTGTGGAACTACATAAATCACTGTATTTCAGCTTGACTGGACTGTGGATTGGAGAGGTTGCATTACAGGGGAAAATATGATTTATCTCTGAGAGAGAGAGAGAGAGAGAGAGAGAGGTATAGTGGTTAGATCATTGGATGATGCCTGGATTCTCATTCGCAGCCTGCTCAACCTGACCCTTGTTGTTCAGTTGCTAAGTCGTGTCTGACTCTTCGCGACCCCCTGGACCACAGCACACCAGGCCTCCCTGTCCTCCACTAGCTTCCTGAGTTCACCCAATTTCACGTTCATCGCTTCGGTGACACTGTCTAACCATCTCCTCCTCTGCCGCCCCCTTCTCCTTTTGCCTTCCATCTTTCCCAGCATGAGGGTCTTTTCTAAAGAGTCCTCTCTTCTTCTCATGAGGTGGCCAAAGTACTTGAGCTTCAGCTTCAGGATTTGTCCTTCCAGGGAGCAATCAGGCTTGACTTCCTGGAGGATGGACCGATTGGATCTCCTTGCAGTCCAGGGGACTCTCAAGAGTCTTCTCCAACACCATAATTCGAAAGCGTCTATTCTTCGGCGCTGTGCTTTTCTTATGGTCCAGCTCTCACAGCCATACATAGCTACTGGGAAAACCATCGCTTTGACTGGGCGAACCTTTGTTGGCAGGGTGATGTCTCCGCTCAACCTGACCCTAGGCTAGTAATTATCTCTCCACCTAGCCTACCTTACAGCATTGTTGAGCAGATGCACTGGGTTGAAGGACAATCATAAACAGGTAAATGTGCATCACAAACACTGTACTTGAGATCAGGCTAGAAGTTAATATAGCAAAATGGGCGACAAGATCGCAGAAGCTGCAGTGACCGGCTGTGTTAACTCTGACTGGCAGCAAATAACTCTTGAAGTCCAATGAAACATTTGCATTTCGAGTTTCTCTCCCCCCCTGCCCCATTGCACCCTCATTGCACTGTTTTAAAACTAATCAGCAAGTCTAATGATTCAGCAAGTTTGTGATTCAGATAAGGAAGGCATTCAGGTGTGGGATGGGGAAACTGGTTTCCGACCTCCCAGTCTGGCAAGATTGCCCAGCAACTTGATGATAAGATTGCCTGGCAAGATTGCCCAGCGGCCAGGAAGAGGGCCTTCTTGGTGGTGGCCCCCCAACTTTGGAATACCCTCCCCTTAGAATTGAGAACTGCTCCCTCGTTGTTAACATTTCGGCGGGGGCTGAAGACCTTTTTATTTCAAAAAGCTTTTAATTGTTGACTGGCTGGCTGGCTGGTTTGTTATTTTATACCGTATGACCCACAGGGCTTCTTGTTTTTAAATTTTATTGCTTTGTTTTTATTTTGTTTTATTGTATTTTAATATTGTTTTTTAAACGGTTTTTTAATGTTAGATTTCTATATTTTATGTTGTAATGCCGCCTTGGGTGCCTTTGGGCAAAAAGGCGGGATATAAATCTAATAAATAATAATAATAAATAATATATAAATAAATCTAATAAACAATAATAATAATAATAATAATAATAATAATAATAATAATAAGGGCAGGATGGCCCCCCATTTTCTCCAGGGTGCTTGCACTAAAGAAGCCCGGCATGATATCGCTCTGCTGCTTAAATTGCCGGCATATTTAACCTGTTGCTTGCTGACTGGAGTGCCTTAAAAACCAGCTCTGGAAGGAGATCAGACAGAGGCAGATAACTCTCAGATCGGATGACCCCCCCCCCCGAAAATACAATTTCCATTTATACAAAGGGAACCGGGTATGAGGTTGCAGCAGCCCTAAATATAGTTATTTGGGAGTTCATCCCACTAAGCTCAGTGAATATATTTCGGGGGGGGGGAACGTGTTTGCGAGACCCCCCCCCCCTACTTGGACCAGAATTGTCGCAGCACCTTGGGAAAGAAAAAGACGCAAGGTATTGGAAGATGCTCGCCGTAGCGCCGGGAGTCCCCCCCCCCCAAAAAAGGGGGGGAACTAAATCCGAATTTTATACCGTCATTCCTGCATGCGGCAGACAGAATGCGGAGTCACACCAACAGGTGTCCCGGAGACCATGTAAAGGCGTGCACTTGATGGTAGAAGACCATGCGAATTGCATCGCCCGCTTCCGAGCGGACGGCGTGTCATCAGTTTTGTAAGAGAGAGAGAAAATAAACCCAGAGCGTTTGTAAAACTGATTAAACTAGTCCAGATCAAAAGAAGAACTGAACACGCACGCGTTGTAAAAGTCGCCGTGGTTCCCTTCTCCGCCTCTTGCCCTACGTTTTAAAAATTGTCACCTCCCCGGGGCAGAGACCCGTCCGCAGTTCCCCTGTGACACTTTGCAAAACTCTCCGCGCAATTTTTTTTAAATAGCAGAAAACCCAAGAGGTATATACGGGGGAAAACCGCGTCTTGTTTTACGCTCCGTTTTAAGAGTTCTGTCAGGTGGATCGATTCGAATTGAAGAACGACTTCAGGACTGCATCCAAGCTTAGGCGAAAAGGAAAACCGTAGGTGGAGCAAAGGACAAAATCTCGAGGAAACGCGATGGCTTCCAACCCAATCAAGCGGCTCAATTATTTAGGGCTTGCGGAACTCCTGTCCCCAATTCATTTTTCATGGAGTCTAATTCAGGTTGCTCCAACCGGATTTACACTTGTAAATATTTCAGCGGCAGACACGGTTTGGACGGCCCTGGGCGAGCCTCTTTCTCGAGTTACTTGTTACTTTAGAGCAGCATCTAATCGAGCAGGATCGATTCTGCGGAGAAGGAGCTGCGCCGGCAAAAGGCAACAAGTGTTAGCAAAATGAAAAGCGCGCACGCAGCCTGCAGTCCTCCCTCTCGCTTCCTTTGCCTTCCCCTCTCCCAAACCACAATGTTGCAGCCTATTATCCTCTACTCGGAAGTAAACCGCACTTCTTTCCACGAGGAAACGAGTGAGCAGGTGTTTTAGAAGCCTCACTTGCTGTGCAACAGACCCCCCCCCCCAATTTAAGCGCGCCTCCAAGGTTGGGCTCCTAGGCGAGCCAGGGAGCCCCACTGAACGCGTTGGTGGGTTTACTTTTTACTCTAAAGAAGCAGAGGCATTTCCACTCTGCTTTGCCTAACGCAGCCAAGGACCCCGTTCCTAAAGCGGAGCGACTCCGACTTCCGTATAGTTCGGCAAAACTTGGAACGCTTTAAGGATAGCAGAGAATGGAGGACAACCGTTAGATCCATCGATTCAGCAGTAGCCAAATTGCCTTTAGGGAAGGATGCAACGGGCAGATTTGCTTGCTGGGAACAAAATCCCTCGCCCTCGAAGAAGGGAAAAAAGTTTTAGGAAAGTTCGAAGCTGCACCTGCTTCAAGTCTCCGGGAGTTCCACCAGCAGCGCCCAGCCAGGAAGTGTCCCGGTAGCTGCCAGATCCTGCGCACGGTGACTCGGAAGCGAGTGCCCCCGTCTTCCTGGGGTATTTACTCTGAAGTAGATTTACAGCACTGCTGCTGCATTTCGAGTCTAAAGGAGGGTGGAAAGGCAGATTTACGTGGGTTTAAGAACATGTTGACACGTGTAACCTAGTAAGGCAAAGTAGACCCCTGCAAAAAAAGGGGGGGAAACAAGGTTTTGAGTATCAAAACAGAACAGCCCGATTGGGACCGCTTCTGAGGAGCTGGGTGTGCCCTTAGCCAACTTTTAAAACCAGATCAATACAGGCTTGTATTGGGTTCCTATTCGTTCTGTATAGTATGCAATTCGGAATTCCTGATCCAATACTGCCTCCCAACAGGCGGATCCTAAGCCAGTTTACTCCGAACTTATCCCACCGAGTTCAAGTAGGTTTACTGGCAAGGGTGTACCAAACTTACAACCACAGGATCACAACCCCGTTAGCTGCTGAGCTTCACAGGTCTTCCACATCGATTAAGCTCCATTTGCGGCAGCGCACCAAAGGCAGATCCCCTTCCTGGGCAGTTGACTCGCGAGAAGCCCCAGAGGGAGTCACCTCACCAACGCGGAGGCGCCAACGGCTCCAGTTCTCGCCTTCTTGTAGCGCTGGAATCGCCTGCGCACTTCCTCGGGAGCAAGCGCTATGGTCCACGGTGGGAACCGAGCCCAAGGAAACGCACATAGGAGCGGCTTAAATTTCCCGAGCATAAGCCGAGCCCAAGCAAAGTTTACGGAGGTGCAAGGAACCCCCGTTTTTTCCCCCCAAGCGAGACTTACGAAGCAGTGCATTTAAGCTTACTAGCGGGCCAATTCGCCTTGAACAGCGGTGGATCGCGCCCCTCGACTTGCATCGAGGCCTCCCCTTAACCCAGGAGCCACTTACTCCAGCGTAGTGGCAACGAGACGGCTCTTTGCACCAATTCGGACGCCAGGGCTGCTTGCCTTCAAAGAAACGCCACACACACACACGCACACACACCGCTGAAGCGCCTGTTATAAAATTTATTGTTCTCTGTTTAAAGTTCTTTCTTTGAGGAAGGAGCGGGAAGCGAGGGAAGGCAAGATGTCTTCAAAGAAATCCGAGACAACAACAAAAATAAAACCTACGGCGTCTGCGTCGGAGGGGCCGGAAAGTTCTCAAAACTACCCCCTCGATCAGTCCACCAAACGAAAAAAAGAAACTTTACAGAACTGTACAAGAACCGGGGAGGGAAAAAAAAACATACACCCCTTATGTGATACGCCTATTCCTTCTCGGTCTCAGTAAAAATGTCACATTGTTTTCAGTCAAGTCTGTTGATTCGAATTCACTCCGATTCACTCACTCACACGCAAGCTCTCTCTCTCCCACACACACGGCTTGTCTTAGCCAAGTTACCCGAACGCCCCATGAGAGTGAGACCCCCCCCCATCACTCTATCCTCGGCAGGTTTATAGGGAAGCACAGCCCACCCCTTCGAAAAATGGACTTACAGCCAACAGCAAATTCATAATATAAATCAGTTGGAGTTATGGAGCGGATGCGTACATCGAATTTTTGTTTAAGAGGGGAGTTACAGGTTTTAAAAAAGTGGACAAGATTACAAGGAGGGGAGGGGGGAAACGCGAAGATACTTCACCCCTCCTCAAGACAAAACAAAAATGTAAACATTTAAGACGGAGGCCCTTAACCACGTAGTCATTTCACTTTGAAGAACATTAAAATTTTCTTTTAAAAGCACCCCCCACACAAGATTCCAGAGAGACGCCCTTCTCCAAATGTTCCCAGAAACCTGCTGTAGAAGGGAAGGGGGAAACAGAGAAAATCTCACAGCGGCCCCTGCTACACATTAGCAGTCAATTGTGCTCTATTCAGACAAATAATTCACTTTTTACACATTTTAACAAATTAGAAAAAAAGACCCGGCGGGGCTGCCTCAGACCAGAGTTAGTTCGAAGAGTTCGTCCTCGCTTTGCAAAACTCTGCCCCCCCCCCGAAGAATCTGGCCTGTCTCGACGCCTGCATGTGCTTTCCTCCAGAAATCCGTCCACGATTGGCTGGGTGCGGGTCCCCTCTCCCCAGATACGGTAGACGGGACGTACGTACGGCTTGCGCGTATTTTTTGGGGGGGGGGGGGGAGCCGAGAGGGCCCCGCGGCTAGATATGAGTCAGTGGCACGGTGCCGTTGACGGTCGTCCCGGCGCTCTGATAGTGCTGGTGGACGCTGTGTAGCCGAGTGCCCTGCAGCGTCGACGGGTCGGCCGCGTCGCCGCCCGGGGGCAGGTACATGCTGATCATATCCCGCAGGTCGCCCAGGCAGGCCCGCTGGGAGTGCGAGGCGATGGCCGGCGGCGGCGAGCTGGGCTCCGACTTCACCACCGAGCCCATAGTCCCCAGGCTGAGGGAGTGGCCCGACGGCTGCTGCCCGTAGGCGGCGGCGGCGGCGGCGGCCGCGGCGGCGGGGGACATGCTGTAGGTGGAGGCGGCGGCGCTCATGTAGGGCTGCGCGCTGGACATGATGGGGCTGTACTGCAGGCCGCTCACGTCGTAGCGGTGCATGGGCTGCAGCTGCGCGTTGCCCATGGCCGGGTGCTGGCTGTAGCCCAGCTGCTCGGGCATCAGCGAGGCGTACGCGCCGTTGGGCCAGCCGTTCATGTGCGCGTACGAGTCCAGGCGCTGGCCCACCCCGACGGGGCTGCTCACGCCGCCGCCGCCGCCCCCGCCGCCGCCGCCCCCGGGCGCCAGCAGGCTCCCGGGCAGCGAGTACTTGTCCTTCTTGAGCAGCGTCTTGGTCTTCCGACGGGGCCGGTACTTGTAATCCGGATACTCCTTCATGTGGACGGCGCGCAGCCGCTTGGCCTCGTCGATGAAGGGCCGCTTCTCGGCGTCGCTCAGCAGCTTCCAGTCGGCGCCCAGGCGCTTGGAGATCTCCGAGTTGTGCATCTTGGGGTTCTCCTGGGCCATCTTGCGCCGCTGGCCCCGCGACCACACCATGAAGGCGTTCATGGGGCGCTTGACGCGGTCCTGGTCGGCGGCGCCGTTCCCCCCGCCGCCGCCGCCGCCGCCTCCTCCGCCTCCGCCTCCGCCGACCCCTTTGCTGTTGCTTCCCGGGGCGCCGCTCCCAGCCGAGCCTCCCCCGGGGTTGGGCTGGGGGGCCTTCAGTTCACTCTCCAGCATGCTGTACATCGCCGGGGCGGGCAGGAGGTGCGCCAGCGTGGCTGGGGGACGGAGAGCGAGGCAGCCCGCGAGCGAAACCCGAAACAGCGGCGCCCCGAAGGCTCCTGGTCCCCGCGGCGAACTTTTCCCCGCAGCTCGGCTCAGCAGAGACGCGGAACAGCCCTTCCGACGGCTCCTTCCCGGCTCCCGCGGGCTCAGCAAGCGCTCTCTGGTCCTCGCCGCGTTTCCGTCTTTCTCCCGGGGGTGTTTGATTGACGGCCTATAAATGAGGAGCCAGCGGCCAATCAGCGCGCAGACTCCGCCAGGCCCCTGACGCAGGGGAATCGACCGGGCTTCTCCGCCCCCCCCCC
>JAJKFI010000023.1:12132055-12147475 GCA_029204185.1 Lerista edwardsae | reverse complement strand
CTCTCTCTCTCTCTCTCTCTCTCTCTCTCTCTCTCTCTCTCTCTCTCCATTTCTCCAAATTAATGACACCCTTTTCCTATGATGTGGATTTTTGATAATGAAACATTTAAAGTAATCTCATTTTCCAGGAGCAATTTAAGTCCTTGTTACATTGGCAGTCCCAAAAAGATTAGGGCTTGAATATGAGAAGGACCATCTTCCCTCTTTGGAAATAGTCCACCCCAAGGAGGAGGAATCACTAGATCAGACTGGAAACGTTTCCACTGATTTCCTAGGAAAACTTTCCTAGGTAAGCTGTTTTCTCTCCCTGGCTCAACTGGCTGCCCCTGTTTTGGATCTCATGAGCTCCAAGGCGGTGGCCCCCAAATATCATGAGATTTCATGAGAATCAAGATGGTGATTTGGGCACCATGCAAATTCATGAGATCCAAAATGGCAGCACCCAATGGACGAGGAAGGAGTGGCCACTGGGGATATCCTACAGCACCCCTGAGAGTGTGCCACAATGCGCCAAGATGTCCTGGCTCATCTTTTTGGAACGCCTGAACAAGGACATGCCCCATAGGAGGGGCATGTTTAAGTCCTTTCATTAGATGAGGAGACCGAAGCGACACAGTGGTCCCATTTTAGACAACCTTCTGGTTATTGAAGTAGGCTACCTCAGAATGCCAGATGCAAGGGAGTGGTGACAGGATGCAGGCATCTTATTGTCCTGTGTGCTCCCTGAGGCATCTGGTGGGCCACTGTGAGATAGGCTGGACTAGATGGGCCTTTGGCCTGATCCATCAGGGATGTTCCTCTGTTCTTAAAGCCCAGGTTGCACTGCAAGTTATTATAGCTCCCTCCCCACAGACAGGATAGCAAATTCTCTTTTAATTACCTCAGTATTTTACCTCAGAAATTTGCCTCAGAATGCCAGATACAAGGGAGTGGCAACAGGAAGCAGGCATCTTGTGGTCCTGTGTGCTTCCTGAGGCATCTGGTGGGCCACTGTGGGATACAGGAAGCTGATTGAGATGGGCCTTTGGCCTGATCCACCAGAGTTCTCCTTATGTTCTTGTGTAAAGTGAAAGAAAAGTAAATTCAAATTGTAAAGTAAATTGAACTTTGGAGAAGATACGCCTGGGACTGCCCACGAAAATACCCTTTGTATATTTACTTGGGATTGTTATTTACTTAGTGTTGGGAGGCTATAAGACTGTGGGGGTATCAGGGCAGCTTCTGCAGTTTAACAGCTGCTACTACACTACTAAAGGGACGTGGTGGCAAAGCGGGTTAAACTGCTGCTGCTGGGCTTTCCGACTGGAAGGTTGGGAGTTCAAGACTCTGTGACGGAGTGAGCTCCCGTCGCTTGTCCCAGCTCCTGCCAACCTAGCTGTTCGAAAGCACCTAAATGCAAGTAGATAAATAGGGAACACTTCAGTGGGAACGGCCTTTCGTGCCCTACGGCGTAGAGTCATGCCGGCCACATGACCACGGAAGCTTGTCCTCGGACAAAAACGCCGGCTCTACAGGCTTTGAAATGGAGATGAGCAGCGCCCCCTAGAGTCCGTCATGACTAGACCATTCAGTCCTGGGGAAACCTTTACCTTTTTTTACTACACTACTGGGTTAAGTCTACCACCTTTCTTGCAGACAAGACAGGAAGAGAATTACCTTTCTTGGCCTGCGTGACACGTTACCCCATTATGTTGAGAATTAATCACAAGATTTCTAATTTATCTGCAGGGGAAAGGGTGGCACCCATCTGCTGTAATCTGTGCCTATAAACGGCTGTTAATCAGGAGCTACTCAGCTTGTATTTCCTCACATCAGTCCTGCAATTTTCCGTGTATCGGCGCTCCGGGGAGGTAAATGAGATATTTAACATTCAGAGGGTGCATCTTGCAGCCTGCACCACGGTTCCTTCAAAAATCAGCCCCCTCTGTGTCAAATTGCAGGTGAATGTCTTATTAATTCAATAGCATCTGGGTTTTGATTAGGAAATGAATGCAGCAACAACCCAAAAAAAGTAAAAAATAAAATAAAAATAAAAAAAATAAAAAGCCACATCATTGTCAGAGCAGGTGAAAGTAAGAAACTGGCATTGGGATGAGATTATAATGGCCTTCCACTGTTCTTTGAGAATATTAGGGTCAGCTGTGATAAGGGGCAATCATTCTGGTTAGTGTTTGGCGAATTGCCCCCAGCCACACTCAGAAAGAGGCTCAAAAATTGCCCACGTTGAGAAAGTTCCAACAGCAAGGGTGCAATCCTAACAGGGGTGGACCTAGTCAAAATGGTGCCCGGGGCACCCAATAGAAGTGCACCTCCATGGGAGCCCAGGTCTACCCATTGGGACCAGCCACGGGTAGACCTGGATTCCCCTTGAGGGAGCCCAGGTCTATCCATTAGAAACGACTGTGGGTAGACCTGGGCTCCCTTCGACGGAGTCCAGGTCTACCCGCAGCTGGTCCCAATGGGTAGACCTGGGCTCCAGAGCCCAGGTCTACCCGCACAATGTTGCGGGGGCCACTGGCGCCCCCCTAGACGGCCCCAAGATGGCGCCCAGGGCTCTTGCCCCCTCTGCCACCCCCTAGATCCGCCACTGAATCCTAATCTGGAGTTAGGCCGGCACAAACTACTGTAAAGCATGTTTGGACTATTCTTGACCATGCGCCAACCTTCCTGACTCTGAGAGTGGTGCAAAATTGCTTTATGATGCATTAGTAACATTCCAGCCTAACTCCAGGTTAGGATTGTACCCTGAGGGCCCAATTCGATGCTGCCTGATCACCCGGGAAAAAGGGACGTTAGTCCCCTTGCCCCATGGTAAAGGCGCAGGGTGAGCAGTGGGTCTCCTTGCTTCTGCGCTGGCTATTTAGCCAATGCAGGGCTCCAAGTAAGGCCGCGCCGCCTTACTCGGAGGTCAGGAGCTGGCAGGGCGAGTTGCAGTAGCAGCAAGAAGGGGGAAGGTGGTTGGTGTAGCATGCTGTGACGCGCTGTTTGCCAAATGCAAGGAATTCTGGGAACTTTCCGCATCCTGCCTGGAGACCACAGACCATGGAGGGGAACAGAAATGATCCCTTGTCGTTGATGTGGATAGAACATAGAGCATCATTAATAGGGCAAATATATATGAGGGACGTGGTGGCGCAGCGAGTTAATCCGCTGCTGCTGGGCTTTCCGACCACAAGGTAGGGAGTTCGAGACTGCGTGACGGAGTGAGCTCCCGTCGCTTGTCCCAGCTCCTGCCAACCCAGCAGTTCGAAAGCACCTAAAAAATGCAAGTAGATAAATAGGGACCACTTCGGTGGGAAGGGAACGGCGTTCCGTCCGCTACGGCGTAGAGTCATGCTGGCCACACGATCGGACAAAAACGCCGGCTCTGCAGGCTTTGAAACGGAGATGAGCACCGCCCCCTACAGTCGGTCACGACTAGATCATTCGGTTGTGGGGAAACCTTTACCTTTATGAGAGCAGAGAGTGCTTTGGGTAGCAATTGTGGTAGATAAAGTGCTTAGGAAATACTTGCCGAGAGCAGGGTGAAGCCTGAGACACTTGTGCCAATGTGCCCAGTTGCACTTTCCCAGCTTCCCCTCCTCAACCTGAACGGGCACGCTTTACCCAGTGTCTGATAGCGAAAAGAAGGGACCGGAGAAAATGACATTTCATTGTGAGCTAGAAATAGCTCCAGCCTGGTTCAGCAATATTCGCGACACGTCCCTCAATTTCCACGCCTTCTGCATCCCGCGTCGTGAATGCTATTGGCATAGATCATATTTTCTGCTTTCTCGCTGGCTCCAGCATCCTGGAGTCAGATCAGCTAATGAAGATCTCTCCTCCGGCTATCTTGGGAGAACACAAATTGCGAAGAACTTCAATATCTGTAAGTGGATTAGGGAAAAAATGACCCTATTCTACTGCTGTCGAGGAGAGATCAGAAGATAAAGACAGTGTGGTGCCTGCTCCTCTGCACCAAACGACAAATGTTTTGTTTAATTTACAGAGTTGTCTTTTTTTTTTCTTCTTAATCACCATCCTGAGGTGGTGGCAGAAATAAATGGAAAGTTCAAGAGTATCACTTGGTATTAGCAACATTTCAAGAGAGGAAATTTGTCTAGAGGAGCCTCTGTATCTCTGGATTAAAGAAAACCTAATAGATATACCTAATAGATATTCTCAAATTGTGAGTTGGGACCCACTAGGTGGGTTCTGAGCTAATTTCAGTTGAGTAACGTAGCAACATTGAAAATATGGGAAGGTGGAACACTGGAAAGGGGGGAGTGTTTTGTGGTTATTTTGCTGTAGTAATCAGTAAATAACGCGGTCTAAAAAGTTTGAGAACCACTGAACTAGCACATCAAAACCAACTTTTTTCTGTCCTCTTAAGGCAAAATATCACTGCTTGCTCACTGAGGAGTAATGTCTTGATCAGACTTCTGCTTTAATGTTGCAGGCAGAATGGATGCTGGCATTTAATTGTACTGTTCGTCTCAGAAAAGGAAACACACCGGAACAAAATTCTCAAGCACCAGTTACAAGTCTTGGGTTGAGCTTTAAAGCTGTGAAGCAAGATGTACAGAGATTAATACAAGCCTAAAATTTTGTGGTAATGAAAGCAAGCCTGTGCAGTGTGTGTGTGTGTGTGTGTGTGTGTGTGTGTGTGTGCGTGTGTAAAATGGCCAAGCAAATAATATCTGGTTTTTGATGTTATTATATGCCGATGTTATTATAGCTAAGCATGCAAAACTTCTAAATCCAAAGGATTACTCAACATTATTAAAAATGCCCACCTCACTTACACCTTAATGCCTGACAATATCTGACTGAGAGCGCAATCCTAACCTGGGACTTAGGCTGGCACAGTTAGGCCAGCAAAGTTTGGCCAGAACAAGGGACACTGTAAAGTATGTTTGGACCACTCTCTGAGTCACAGAGGCCAGTACACAGACGTGCGCCATCCTCCTTGACTCTGAGAGTGGTCCGAACATGCTTTACGGTGTCTCTCATGCTGGCCAAACTTTGCTGGCCTAACTGCGCCGGCCTAACTCCAGGTTAGGATTGCTCTCTCCATTGTGTTTTGGGTTTTTTTTCCAAACCTTCCAAGCACACTCAGAATGAGAAAGCCCTTTGGCTACCACATAATCTCCCAAGGCAACTCTCTGCCTTCTGGCTCCCCCTCCCCTCCACAGCAAAGGACAAATACACGGAGTAAACCAAGCTGATCATTAGAACTGGCTAAGCTGCATAATTCTGTGGTCTGGCCAAGAAATTAAAATGTACCCGCGCGCACACACAAAGTTAACAACACACCCCAGGGATCGGGAGTATTTACAGTGAGTTCAAGCGCGGCAGTGGAGAACTGCCTGTTTCCAAGCTAATAAAGGAGATGCAATTAGATTAAGCATTTCAAAGGGAGGCCGTGATGATACAGGCTTGTGCTCTGTGCCAAGCAGGGGCAGGGGAGGAAACTCATAAGTAGACCAGATAAGGATCTCGGGAGAGATGCGATGTGCTGATTGCTGGCATCTCTTCGTACCCAGAGGAGCTGGAACTTTCCAGAAAGCTGATAAAGCGCCCGTGTGCAAGGCAGATGGGAGATTATTTTTATTAATTTAAAAATTAGAATGCATTAAATGTTATCAGCCTATAAATTGAATGACTCAAACTGTTGTGCATTAAAGTATTAATAAATTTTCAATTAAACCGCGTCGGGCTGTTCCGCCTCACTCCTTCCATTAGTGGTTCGGGGAAAGAGACACCAAACACTGGAGCTCAACCCCTTTAACAACACCACTGCCAAACCAGGCGCCCACTAGCCCATTTTAATGGGGTGAGAACCGAATGCAAATTTAGTCAAATATCTGTAATTACGCATCTCTGTGTGGATTCATCATCTGGAAATATACATATTACAATCTCCTGGTTAGTTTGATGGGGGGGGAACGGAGATTGGAGTTTTCACACACTGTAACACTAATTTGGATTTCGTATCATCTTGTGCCTCCTTTTTGATTGTATTATATAATACGATGTGTCGGGATTAGTTATCAGATTGGTGCTGCATTTGCATAATGAGCTAATTGAATCTTCTGAGACTCAAAATAATCATCGGAGTACCTTGCTTGCAAGTGTTGGGAACATCAAGGACAAATGAAACAATGTGGTGGCAGGTTGACATCGATTCTGAAATTCAAAGGGACTTCTGAAGCAGCTCACTGGATCTGAGTTTGGACTCCAGGACACAGGTTCTAGAAGCAGGCTACCTCCAAAAGCCAGGTGCAACAAAATGCAGGGATCTTCATCTTGTGTGCTCCCTGAAGCATCTGCTGGGCCACTGTGAGATACAGGAAGCTGGGCTAGGTGGGCCTTTGGCCTGATCCAGTGGGGTGGTTCCTATGTTCCTATGAGGACATGTCCGAAGAGGAGCTTCTGATTCTGGTGGCTGTCAAAGAGAAATGCTGTGGATTATCTTGACTGGCCACCAATATGCTTACCTCAGAATTTACCTCAGAATGCCAGATGCAAAGGAGTTAAAATAGGATGCAGGCATCTTGTTGTCTTGTGTGCTCCCTGAGGCAGCTGGTGGGCCACTGTGAGATACACGAAGCTGGACCAGATGAGCCTTTAGCCTGATCTAGTGGGGCTCTTCTTATATTCTTAAGAAAGCAAATTCTGTTTCATTTACCTCATATTTACCTCAGAATTTACCTCAGAATGCCAGGTGCAAAGGAGTTAAAATAGGATGCAGGCATCTTGTTGTCTTGTGTGCTCTCTGAGGCACCTGGTGGGCCAATGTGAGATACAGGAAAGAAGGACGAGATGGGCCTTTGGCCTGATCCAGCAGGGCTCTTCTTATGTTCTCTCTATGAATTGCATTTGCTCACACTTACAGTGGAAAATTGCCCTGTGATGGATGGGCTACAAAATAATGCAGAAAGCAATGTTAAAACCCAACTTACTGCCCATGGAGAACAACCCCCTTGTCAGGTGAATTCAAGCCCGAGAACCTAACTTAACATTGTTTTACCATCTCCAAACATCGCATCTTGTCCCTCGTCATCTGTTGGGTACTATTATTCTGCATGTGTAATTCAAGGCATTTGGTATTCAGGGATGAGAAAGAATTGAAGCCCTTTTGTATTTCAAAGGCAGGGATATGTATCATGGGGAATTATGTGGAAATTACCATTGTCTAATGAATACTTCGCCGATTTGGTAAAGTAATTATATCCTGTAATTAAATTATTTGAAATTCAGTTTTCAACTTTGTACCTTGAATAGGCACAATTTGCTCTTTTTGTGGGGTAGGGGGAGGACTTTCTTTCAGTGCAAACCTCCAAAGGCAGAGCGTAAAATTTGTCATTTGAACATCGCTGACGAAGGACCTCTTGAGTCACCAAAGGAAGCCAAGCCTTTTTTCTCGGGTTTGAACTGTGCTTTTTTTCCTCTAGAAGAGTGTGCCGAGCATAGAGATGTCATGTAATCTCCATGCACTGGATTTGCCTACTTAAAATTCTGCTGCTTGTTTCACAGTTTATTAAAAAAAAAAAGTACGAAGGAGACGGAGATTCACCGGCTGTCTTGTAGGAAGGTCTTGGGCTTACGCAAGAAGCGGCCGCGGTTTCTGGTGTCTCCATCCATCTGCTCCCCTTGGGATAGGTGTTGTGGGGGGGGGTAAGGGCCGGTTCTAGCAGTGGTGGGGCCCAGTACGGGGCATTCCTATGGTACCCCCCCACTCCCCCAAGAAGAGCACTTGTAGTGGCAAGGGCAAAGTGCGGCACCTGGAAATAGTTGGTGGTGAGAAGATGATGTCACCGTCAACCACTTCCAGGTGGCCCATTTGGGGCTGCTCAGTGGCAGGGGCTGGTGGGAGGGCCCAAGGCAAAGCTGCTCTGCTCGCCCCACTGACTTACAGCCCATGGAGATCCCGGCTGCAGCAGCAGGTGACATGCTCACCCTGCTAGTGCGGGGCCCCCTAAAGTGCGGGGCCCAATGTGTCGATGTTGGGCACATTGGCTGAAGGCTGGCCCTGGTGGGGGCAAGAGATATCCCCAACTTTTCCCACCCCGGCACCACATACCCAATGCAAATAGCTGCCTATGGCTCAGCTTTGACAGCCATCGATTCGGGTCTGGAGACAGAGCACAAACACCCACCCACCCCTTGGAGGAATCTCGTTTCAGGGACGTTCTTGCTGCAGAAATGAAAAATCCTTGAGCGTTGATTAAAGAAGCAAGGAGCGCTGCGCCACTGGAGCGTCTGTGGGCTGTGGTTTGAATATGCTGCGAAATGTCAAGATAGAAAGAGTATTTCTGCAAAGGCCTTGAAAGAACACACCAACTATGCAGAGGCCACATTTTCATCACGGAGCTAGCCAAAGCACTAGGGAGAGTTGAGATAGAGTTGGAAATAAACAATCTTCTCTTGGTCTCTAGCACACCAAGTGCTACTTTTTCAGGCACAGAAATGAAGTTTTTTCCCCCTTTTTTGTTTGTTTCTCAGGCAAGATTTTGAAATGGAGGCAGAAGGATAGCAAAAAGAGAGGGTCAAGCTCTCCATGGCTCTCCTCAGATGAATTCAGAAAAGCCTGGACATCTTCTGAAAAAAAGATTCCAGATCTTAGAGCATTTTGGGGAGCCCAAACAAAGCCCAGAAAACAATGACCTGTACCCATTTCCACCTGTAGTGGGCCCTTGAGAGTTGGCTTCCTCCCACACTGGAGTCTTGTCTTGTTCCCATGGTTTCAGCCAGTTGTGTACCCAGCCAATGTGTCTCCCGGGGCAGAGATGGTGGTTGGTGAGATACCCCCAGGAAATGTGGCTGGTGTATCCAGATGACCATCTGAAGCAAAGCAAGCCCTGCAATAAGTTGGCAATGGACAGTCTGTAAAGAGCAGCAGGGAAAGGGTTAAACGTGCACGCACTTACACGCACATGTAACAAAACTTAAAGACATGGAAATTTTCAACTGTATTTCTTGTGTAGCTTGGCCCTTAGAGAGCGGTCTTTCATCGTCAAGGTTATACACAGAATATTATAAATCTTGGCATTAAGAAATGACAATATCGCTACATGCCAGCAAATTGATTTCGACAAAATTGTGAAAAAAAATGTATTCCTTTGGGGTGGGTGGGAAACTGGCTTGAAGTGAATGGCATTGTGCCAGCTCTGAATTTAGCTGATCGAGGCTGCCTTTCGAAGGCAGGAGGTGCTTTTCTGATGAAGCTAATTTAGCAGATCTTCTCCTGGCTTCGTGGAAGAGGAGGACATCTGGGAGAGCTGCTGTCTGAAGACCACAAGGGTCATGGGTGATGCTAATCCGTAGCACTGTATGCAAGATTACGCTAAATGGTTTAGACAGCTCCGACAGAGGATGGAAAGGGGACAAAAACATTGTGGTCTACAGAGATAAGGCTGTAGATGCAGTCAACCATGTCAGAACAAAATTGTAGTGGACTCGTTTGTTAATTACCTTCAGAAAGTCAAGGTCCATAGAAGGGTCCTGTCCCTGTCTAGATTAAGGGTGCAATCCTAACCAATTTTGCAGCACTGGGATAAGAGCAATGCAGAGGTAAGGGAACAAACTTCTTGTTGCCAGGAAGACCAGGTGAAGTTGCTGTTGGGGTGGGTGGGTGGGTGGGTTCCTTCTGATGGAATGTTATTTCCTTTTGGAGAGAGCATTCCCTGAGTGAGAAAGGTGTACAATTACCATTGGGAGGAGAGCGAGAGAGTGCTGTAAAGTTTCTCCTTGACCCAAGTTCATTTTTCAACCCACCAGTGTGAGATCTAATCAGGTTTTCTTCTTAGGTGGTTGATTCTGTTAAGCTGAAGGCTCCTGCTCAAATCAGGATCAGCTGATTAAAATTGTGCAGGAAAAAAAGCTAGAAGGTGAAAGAATTTCAAAGAATACAGGGTGGTCCCCCCCTTTCCATCAGCCTTGGCTAAAGTCAAGGGCTCTTTTTCCTGCAGTGAGAACACAAGACTAAAAAAATAACCCAACATATTCATGGACCTCAAATATTCAGCCTGCACTCTGAGAAGTCTCTTAGATACCATGAGTCAGTGAGTGCCTTGAGCCACGGAATCGTTAAGCACTTCCATGGACATGGATTGTAGGAAACAGCGCATCTACCTTGGGGAAGCTTGAATGGCATCAGTTTCTCAGCATCACATCCCTGGCCCTGTGTGCTTCAGCAATGTAGTTCCTATTTTCAATTAAAATGAAAAAAGTCTAGATTTTTGTATGGGTTGAGACAAATGGGGGGGAGCTAAGCCCAGGACTAGCCCCAGGGCGGCTAACACCCCCCCCCCCAGAACTGCTACTGTGCAGCAGAGCAGGGAAAACCCAACATCAACTGAGGTAATAATTGAAGCTTGAGATGCTTCCACCCAAACCCTATTCCTCCCCCCCAAACAAAACCAAAAGGATTCAGCCGCATTGTAGTATGATTTTTTGTCTTTTTTACCCCAATCTCCTTTTCAAATCACTTTCAATGCCAGCCGATAGCAGTTCTCCGGAGATCTCGGACAATGTTCTTTCCCCGATGGAAATGGGTTCTTCCTTCCGCGCATGGGAATGAAGCACTTTGGTGGTGTGCTGGTTCGTCCTGCATTTTGGCAAGAAATGGCCGCGAAAGAGTGGGCGGTGAACCAGGCGTGGCACACCCCCGCAGAGGCCCTCTGTTACGAAGCCCTTGGGAATGGGTTTTGCTGCTTTCATTAACCTGGGATGGGGCTCACAGGCACACAGGGGAGTCCGTCGATATGGTCAATCAATATTTTATGCCCAGGCGTTATTTTTGTATTATTCCTTACATTTATTTGTATGCCTCTCCTCTCAAAGAGCTCCGGGGGGCATGAAAGCATAGCCGAGGCTGGGCTGGGACCAAACACGAAAGGAGTTGAGGCATGAAAGCATAGCCATAAGGGGGCAGTATGGGCATATCGGCCTGGGGGCGCTGGGATGTGGCCATTAGGCCACATTCAAGCCTCCACCCAGTGATGTCATGCAGGGGGAACGCTGGGGAACTCAGTTCCACTAGTTAAAATTAGGGCTGACTCCGCCCACTTCACTCTCCCTCCCCCCCCTCCCAATTCCTCTGCACAGAGCTTTTCTTCTTGGTTGGGTTAAAGGGAGCGACTCCGGATTCCTAGGGGGGCGAAGGCAGTGATGTCATTCAGGGGGAACGGACCAGAACGGGCGTTCCGGATCCTAACAGGCTCCGTGGCTGGTTCTGAGTTCCCAACAAGTGCCAATCAAAAGTGAGTTCCTGTTCCTAAATCATTTGAATGACACCACTGCACACACACCCAGTCTGCATGGCCCCAATTTGGGCCACATGGTGGGCTCAGCTCTGCATATGTCAGGTGCAAATCTGAGGAGCTATAGGGGATGCTGGAGCCTCTTCTGGGGCAAGGGCGTGGACAATGTCCAACACCAGGACACATTGAACCAGGACACAATGGTCCTATCACCAGATATGTTCTGGTTCCTCTCTAGCATTTTTTTTTCTTGGGAGCAGGTCAAATGCCCTTTCCAAGGGCCTGGCAGAAATCGCACACAGCCCTGGAAGCTCTCAGATTCAATCACAGCTCTATTTGCTTGGGCTGTGGTTCTCCTTCCGACGAGTTCCCTGGAAGCTGTTCCCCAGACTGCTGTGCTAGTGCACCGTGCAAAAATCCCGCCTGTGATGGAAGATCGTTCTGACAGCTTGAGTTAGGGCGTCTGCCAGCTGTTTTGTGCGGTCAGGGCCAGTGACAGCTTGGAAGGCTGGAGCATGTGTGACCTGGGTCCTCGGTGGCAGAATGTGCTCTGTCCCTTTGGGTCATTGTGTCTGTCGTGTGCTGTGCTGGATTTTGCTTTCCAGGCGGCAACTGGGTTGAAGGTGGAGAGGCTGTGAACAAGATGTTCTGAATTTCTGCTGGAAGCCTTGTCAAGCTCTTCCCCTGCTGGATGCTGGGGGCAGGGCTCTCTACACACTACACTACACTACTACATTGCGTGCACACACACACACACACACACACACACACACACACACACACACACACTGCAGCAGTATTTTTTTAATGACCCAAGCAGCTTTTCTTTATTTTCAGCACCATGGACAGCAACTTGGGCATCCCTGCAGAACTGCAGAAGGAAAGATGGTGTTGAAGGAAGACAGGCAGAACTGATGCTCAGTCGCTCATGCGCATTCCTGCTTTTGCACATAAACCACACAGAAGCACGAGGGCATGACTTCTTCCACTTCCACCGCTGCCGAACAAGACATTTCCCATTGGCCCTTGCAAGGAAGGAGGCAGGCACGAGCTTCCTCTGGATGGATCATCACCATTTTCCTCGGACCGCTGGACTGCTAGCTGGGGAGGTTTTCATCAGCGCCATCACCTGCCACTCCCTTCCCTTCCGAGGGAAAGTTTTCATTTATGGCGACGACACACTGACAGAGCACACAGCTGGGGAGGCTGTGCCTTGACTGATTTCGTCTCTGCACAGGGGTGCTAGCAGCACGACCCCATAAACCGTGATTGATTTAAGTGCTTGGTATCTGGGACGTTGCTTCCTCTTTAGTCTGTCCTTCTTGGAGGGACAGAAGCAAGCGGCAGGGAGATGCGGAAGCCAGCCAAGGCAGCACACCCACCCTGGCTTGAAGGCAGAAAGATCAGTTAGGAGGATGGCGAGGGTTAATGTGGGCTGGTGTTCCCTCACTGATCCCTGCTGCTTCCAGAAGGAGTCAGAAGACTGTAGACTGCTTGACTCGGATGTGGAGAGTGTGAGAAGTTAGCTGGCAAGGGAAGCCATCATAAGAATATCTGGCAAGGGAAGCACTCCAAAGAGTGATAAAGAGGGCACAAAAGATCATTGGTTGTCCTCTTCCCTCATTGGAGGATTTGTACAATACGGGATGTAGTAAGAAGATACAAAAGATCTTGAGAGATTCTTCACATCCGGGTCACTCGATGTTTGATATCTTACCGTCAGGAAGAAGATATAGAGTGTTGAAAGCTAGGACAAGTAGATTTAAACATAGTTTTTACCCAAGTGCTGTGATCAGGCTAAATGCAGAGTTCTGAATCTGGTGGTCTTAACAAATGTATACCTCATGTTCGTATGGTATTCATATTTGTATTTTTTTATTAGTGTTGTTTTAATTGTTATTTGTATATGTTATTTGGTGTTGTCCAGTTGTATGATGTGAAGAGCACTTCATTTCGTTGTCCTCATACTTTGAGTACAATGACAAATAAATTTCTAATCTAACCTAATCTAATCTAATAAAATGAGCCCCTCCAGATCAGGCCCTTCTAGTCCAGCTTCTTGTACCTCAAAGTGGCCCACCAGGTGCCTCAGGGAGCACATAAGACAGCAAGATGCCTGCATCCTGTTGCCACTCCCTGGAATCTGGCATTCTGAGGTAAATTTCTGAGGTAAACATCTGAGGTAAATATGAGGTAAATTAAACAGAATTTGCTATCCTGTCTGTGGGGTGGGAGCTGTAATAACCTGCAACCCAATCTGGGCCTTAAGAACATAGGAACAGCCATGGTGGATCAGGCCAAAGGCCCACCTAGTCCAGCTTCCTGTATCTCACAGTGACTCAACAGAGGCATCAGGGAGCACACGAGACAACAACAACATTTGTTGTTGAAGAAAGGAGTATCACCACATCAAATAAAAAACACATGCATGCACCAGCCACCTAAAATGAGCATCGGGGGGGGGGGGGGAGAGAATTTCTTTGGAACTCACTTTCTCACTAGTAGGTGGTACAGAACAGTAAATAAACTCCAGCTCCATAATCTCTTGAAATGGGGGGGGGGAGCCAAAATCTGAAAAGCCTTTGACTAAAACCAATTTTCTTTCAACAGATCCATTTAGAAAAAAAAAAAGTGCCTGGAATTCCTCTCTAAAGAGTCCACTGCAATAACTGCTTTTCATCTGCAGACTTATTTTCAATTCCATATTTTAGAGGAGAATTATAAAGAGCTTTGCCTCCTCCTTAGAATTGAGACTTGCGGCCGACGCATGCCTCTGCATTCCTACCCACAGCAGCCCAGATCAATGAGCGTGATAAGACTTCAGACTTACAAGGGCTGCTTTAATGTGCACATCTGAAAGCCCTGGGCGACCCATTAATCCAGCCATGGAATCAAACCCCAAGAAAGGGGGCCATTGAGTTCTCCAGAGGGGGAAGGTTTAGATGGGCTAAAGATGGAAATCAAGATTCCGTGCACTGGTGGAAGTCGATATTCCAGCATCCTTTCTGTCAATGATTTTTTTTTTAAATATTGCAACCTCCCAAGTGGCAAATAGCTTTGAGGCATTCAAGGGATGTCACCCGTTCTAGTTGCTGACCAGATGTCCCCTGTTTCAGATGGCACCATAAGCCTACAAATGTACAGTGAACCATCGCACTCGGTTTTTTCTCACTACAAAAGACAGAATCCAATGAGTCTGGGGTTGTTTTCATTTCTTTTCATTTGTTAGTGTTAGTAATATTTTAAGATCTGCTGTTAGCTGCTTTGATAATCTGTTTAGAGCGCAATCCTAACCTGGAGTTAGGCCAGCACAGTAAGGCCAGCAAAGCTTGGTCGGCACAAGGGCCACTGTAAAGTGTGTTTGGACCACTCTTGGAGTCAGAGAGGCCAGCACACAGATGTGCGCCATCCTCCCTGACTCAGAGAGTGGTCCCAAATGCACTTTATGGTGGCCCTTGTGCCGGTCAACCATTGTTGGCCTAAGACCTGCAGAAGCTTTGTGCAGAAGTGGTTGTAAAACTGTGCCTTAGTCCCTAGAGTAAGCTCTAAAAAAACAGCTAACATAGCAGGCAGAAAAAGGGGGTTGTATATGACTTATTATGGCCATCAGATTTGAGCATAGTCTTAAGGACACAGGAGACAGCCTGCTAGAGCTTGTCTTGTTGATGCTTGGATGGGTTTATCACCAAAAGCCCCATGTATGTGACCTTGTTCGGCTGGGTCGGACCACTCTCAGTAGAGCAACACAACAGATCATTTTACTGAGCAAGTCTGAAGATTCTGTTCTGAAAGAAGTAGCTGTAAAATCACCCTGAAAACAGATTTCCTATGATACGAAGACAGCCAATGTCTATTTTTCCCCTTCTCCATTTCTACTCAAGGCTTTCCTCTTTCCTGCTGAGCGCTGAATGCCATGCATTGCCCACAGGGATCTGTGGTGAGGATACTGACCATTTGCTATTCAGGGTTATGGGTGAATGGATCTGTGCTCTGTCTTCCTAGATTGGCTTAATTTAACATGAGCACAGCTGACAAACCTCCTGTGGCAGTGTCATTGAGAGTTTTGAAGACTCACAGATAAGAAAGCAAGGCTTTTTTGTAGAAAGAAAGAAAGAAAGAAAGAAAGAAAGAAAGAAAGAAAGAAAGAAAGAAAGAAAGAAAGAAAGAAAGAAAG
>JAJKFI010000023.1:12113970-12124224 GCA_029204185.1 Lerista edwardsae | reverse complement strand
ATTTCATGTTGAAAAGTGGTATATAAGTATATTTACCTGTAAACCGCAAGACCTCTGAAGGGCTTCCTGATTAGTTCTGCACAGAATCAAAGAGCCAGCCAGGTCACTGCTGGAGAGAAAAACGAGGCCATCTTCTGCCTCAGTTTCCTCCAGTGTAATCCTATTCAGGGTGCAATCCTAACCTGGAGTTGGGCCAGCACAGGGACAACATAAAGTCTGTTTGGACCACCCTCGGACTCAGAGAGGCCAGCACACAGATGTGCACCATCCTCCTTGATTCGGAGAGGTCCATCGTGGGCTATAGGCAATGATGGGTTGTGCAACCTCCTTACATTGGTGGTGGGCTACTTCAGAGTACCGGGTGCAAGGGAGTGGCAATGGGATGCAAGCGTCTTGTTGTCTCATGCCTCCCTGGGGCACCTGGTGGGCCGCTGTGAGATACAGGGAGCTGGACTAGATGGGCCTTTGGCCTGATCCAGCAGGGCTCTTCTTACGTTCTTATGTTCTTATGAGAGTGGTCCAAACGGGCTTTAAGGTGGCCTTTGTGCCAGCCACATTCCAGGGTAGGCTGGTGCTCTTATTTTCGTTTTTTAAAAATTATCCCACCAGTCCACACAAGGTGCCCATGAGATCTTGCAACAGAACAAAACATTAGATGTGAGCTGTGCAGAATCCCCCTAAGAAATTGCTCTTGCCTTATCAAAACTTGTTTGGCTTCCCTCAAAGCAAAAGCTCAGATGTTTCTCCTTGGGAACGCTCCAGACATTAGTTTTGAATTTCACTTGGTTTGGAATGTAGTGCCAATCCTCATTAAAACCATGCCCTGACGACTGAGTCCCCACTGCCGGATTTTGCAGGTGAGGTCCAGATCGTGTTCAGTTCTGACGGTTGGCTCGGAAGTTGCAGTCTACAAAGGGGTCCCTGCAGAGAAAAAAGCAAGTAAACAAGACTGTGGGTGTAATCCTAACCTGGAGTTAGGCTGGCACAGCTAGGCCACCGTAAAGTGTGTTTGGACCACTCTTGGAATCAGAGAGGCCAGCACACAGAGGTGCGCCATCTTCCCTGACTCCGAGAATGGTCCAAACGCGCTTCACGGTATCCCTTGTATCCTCACGGTATCCTCACGGTATCCCAAACTTGGCTGGCCTGACTGTGCCGGCCTCACTCCAGGTTAGGATTGGGCTCTGCTTCTCATAAGAAAAGAGCCGGGTGCAAAGGGATGCATGTTGTTGCCACGAAGCGCCAGAAATTGCAGTAGCCAATTTTATAGCCCAAGTAAATTCAAAAGCTGTGCAACGAGCCAGCAGACCATGCTGGGCTGAAGCTAATGAAACATTTGATGGGCTGTAATGAAAAAAGAGACAGTGCACCTTTATTTGGCCTGACAGCTGGCTAGCAAACATGTCGCCCAGCTCAGGCAGGGGGTCCTCCTCACTGTGAAATTCCGCCCTGCCTGCGACCAGCACAACGGCCGTGCGGATATTTCTGGTGGCATCGTATCGACAAGGACATTAACAAGAAGGATGGCTCGGGATGACCGCGCAGGCCGGTGTGATCACGCTAAAGTGCCGGAAGATAAACCCAGCCTGCCTCTGGCCCACCTCTTCTCCTCCCACAGACTCATCGCCTTTCACAGCAAATCTGCAAAGGAAAAACAACAAAAGCCCTCCAATCGCCGCAGCGCCGTTCCTTTATTGCGGTTCACACATTTACGGCCCACCTTCGCCCCTCAACAGGCCCTGGAGGCCGCTCGTTTCATAAATTAATCACACAATGCATAATTAAGTTATGGAAACTGCTGGCATAGGAGGTGGGGATGGAGATATTTACAAGGCTTTAGCAGGGAATGAGTTGAGCTTCTGCAGGGATCAGCTATTTGCCATGATGGAGATGTGGAAGCTCCAGGTTTAGGGACAGTGTCTCTTTAGAAAAGACCCTCATGCTGGGAAAGATGGGAGGCAAAAGGAGAAGGGGGCAGCAGAGGATGAGATGGTTAGATAGTGTCACCGAAGCGATGAACATGAAATTGGGCGAACTCCGGAAACTAGTGGAGGACAGGGAGGCCTGGCATGCTGTGGTCCAGGGGGTCGCGAAGAGTCGGACACGACTTAGCGACTGAACAACAACAACAAACCTGTGTATCTTAGGGGCAACAAAGGTTCGCATAGTCAAAGCTATGGTTTTCCCAGTAGCAATGTATGGCTGTGAGAGCTGGACCATACGAAAGGCAGAGTGCCGAAGAATAGATGCTTTTGAGTTATGGTGTTGGAGAAGACTCTTGAGAGTCCCCTGGACTGCAAGGAGATCCAATTGGTCAATCCTCCAGGAAGTCAAGCCTGATTGCTCCCTGGAAGGACAAATCCTGAAGCTGAAGCTCAAGTACTTTGGCCACTTCATGAGAAGCGAGGACTCTTTAGAAAAGACCCTCATGCTGGGAAAGATGGAAGGCAAAAGGAGAAGGGGGCGGCAGAGGATGAGATGGTTAGACAGTGTCACCGAAGCGATGAACATGAAATTGGGTGAACTCCGGAAGCTAGTGGAGGACAGGGAGGCCTGGCGTGCTGTGGTCCAGGGGGTCGTGAAGAGTCAGACATGACTTAGTGACTGAACAACCACCACCACCACCTCCAAATATATATATTTGGGGGGTGGAAACAGCAGGGGAGGGCTGTTGCCTTTTGGCACTGCTTCTGGGAATTTGACTTAGAGCACAATCCTAACCTGGAGTTAGGCTGGCACAGTTAGGCCAGCAAAGTTCGACCAGCACAAGGGCCATTGTAAAGCGCGTTTGGACCACACACAAGAGTCAGGGAGGATGGCGCATGTCTGTGTGCTGGCCTCTCTGACTCCGAGAGTGGTCCAAACATACTTTAGGGTGTCCCTTGTGCCGGCCAAACTTTGCTGGCCCAACTGTGCCGGCCTAACTCCAGGTTAGGATTGCGCCCTAAAATAATTAAATATCGGTGCCGCGTCAAGAAACAAAAGAAGTCAATTCTGATTTCCAAAACCCAAGGAGCAATGGTGAGGAGGAGCATTTCAGAGCAGCAGTACACTCAACTAGTCACTCCAAGGCTCTACAGCTACTTTAAACTGACTTGCACTGAATTATCGGCGGAGCAGGCCCTGAACATACATCTCAGTTCCCGCCTCATAAACAGAGCGGACACTTGGATGTTGTTTAGAAACGAGGCTCCATGCTGGAGCAAAATAACTTCCACACCGTTTTGCGATGACAGCTCTGAGGACCGGCGCGTGATGCTAAGGACGGTTGACGCGGCCCATTTGCAAGGTTCAGATGGCGCCGGGAAAACATCTACAATGTGACACATGCAGGCTTGGCTTACCTTGAACACTTAATTGCAATACCTGAGGATAGGAGCGGCAGGAAGATATGCAATAATGCCAAAAGGAGAGGTTTCTTTCGACATCTTTTCAAGACCTGGCAGCTGGGAAAGGAAAATCCACAGGGCTGAGAGTGTGAGATGATCATGGCTCATTAGGACATGCATTCTTCCCCTTGATCAGCGCATGAAGAATATCTATGTTCAAGCCTGACCCTGGAAGTGTTGTATTGTGTTCTTTGTGTTTCAAACTCTCCAAGATTTCACAAGATGAAAAGAAGGGACATGCTTCCTTCTAGTTTGTAAAGGGCAATGTTCCCATGGCTCATATTGAATTTATGTATTTATTTGAAGAATTTCTATTCCACCTTTCCTATGCCAAATGCCCCAGGCAGCTTACATGGACAGGCTAGTCTAAACCACAATTTTTTTCCATTATTTTTTTTTACAAATATACGGTACAGCCGTGCCCCAGCATCCTCTGGGATTCCGTTCTGGACCCTGCAGTGGATACCCGAAACTGTGGATACCTTTTTAAAGATAGGGGGACATCAGTAGTTTTGCTGCAACGAGGTAAAACTGCAACAAGTGATGTCATGACCAGAAGTGCCGTCATTGTGATGCCAGAGCCTGCTGCTCTCCTGAGAATGCAGCAAAAAGTTGGGCTATTTCCCACCCATTTTCCAATAGCAAAGTGGATCAGAAAGGGGAAAAAAAGCCTATGTACAACCTGGACACAAGCAGAGCAACCACACACCCCTCCCTCTGTCCAGCACCCCATCTTCCTATATTTTCAATATGGCTGCTCGAAGTGCTTCGAGACCCACCTGAAATTGGCTCGTGACCCACTGAGAGGTCCCGACCTATAGTTTGGGAACCATTGCCCTACAGGAGAAGGGACTCACTTATTGCTGCTGGGTCAGATGTCTGGGAGAGCTGGCGGCAGGTATGAAAAGCGAGGAAATGATCCCCTCCCTGGAGTCAGCCAAGCATCTGACATCGATTAAGCCAACTTGTCAGGAGGTGTAACATGTTCCTTATTAATGACTGCAAACACTTTGTTAGAGTAAACCAACTTTCACTCCTCATTATCTGCAACGGTAATGAACTCCAGCCCACTCTCATACCGCAAGAATGAAGAATGAGCTTCTGTGTTGTTTATGGAGGGCTGCAGTGGAGGCTCGGTGATACTGTTGAGATTGTGCTTGCGTTCTTGGGTTGAGGTTCAGGGGCCAAATGGGAACATATGGAGAGCCCCACTGGATCAGGCCAAAGACATAAGAACATAAGAAGAGCCCTGCTGGATCAGGCCAAAGGCCCATCTAGTCCAGCTTCCTGTATCTCACAGTGGCCCACCAGGTGCCCCATCTGGTTCAGCTTCCTCTGTCTCACAGTGGTCCACCAGATGCTGCAGGGAGCACACAACAAGATGCCTGCATCCAGCTAAGTCCCTTGCACTTGGCAATCTGAGGTAGCCTGATTCTAAAATAAGGAGGTTGCACCTCACATTATGCACTGTAATCTGCAATGGACTTTTCCTCCAGAAATCTGTCCCATCCCCTTTTAAAAACACCTAGGCCAGAGTCTGCAAAGCTCATTTGGACCAGTCTCGGTGTCAGGGAGGATGGCGCACGTCTGTGTACTGGCCTCTCTGACTCCGAGAATAGTCTAAACGCACTTTGCGGTGGCTCTTGTGCCAGTCAAGCTTTGCTGGCCTAACTGTGCTGGCCTAACTCCAGGTTAGGATTGCGCCCTGAAGTGTCATTCACAGCTCTTCCCTCTGATTCCAAACATTTCTAAGAAGTCCAACCGAAATGTGACTTTTTAGTCGCTTTATTTAATAAGAATAAACAAGAAGTAGCGGCACGGAATGATGTTTTTACAACGGCCATTTCTTCCCAGCCATTTCCAGAGAGACGGTGTGGCTCACATTGGAATTGAACTGCATGTCATCTTGGAGCCGTGTAGCTGAAAATCAGAAGCTAGTTTCCATTTCCTGCTGTCTGCTTTTTCAGAACAGGTGTTACCCCTGTGGAAACAGCAACTGCCTATTCTCTGCTGTGTTCTTATCTGGTCCCAGCCTACAACCAATACATTTCTCTTGGAAAAGGAGAAGAGGATAGGGAGAGCACTGCTGGATCAAACAAAAGCGCAAAGACCTAGGACAGGAAGTGATGCCTTCAAGCAGGGAACAGGAAGTGGTGTCATTGTGCTGGCAGGACCAGAACTGATTGCTTTAAGTAGCAATGAGAAGTCATTGTTTTAAATAAATCACACTTTTTAAAGAAAACACATTTGTACTCATAGCCAACCCCTCAAAAACAGCCCCATGTGGAGAAATATATGATGGAAGGAAAGTGTTTGTGTGTGAGAGAGCCCAATCCTGGGCTTGTTAACTGCAACCACAGCTGTGCTTGTGGCAGAAGATAAAGATAGGCTTTCAAGATGTGGCACCCAGAGTGGTGTCTTTCAAGATGTGGCACCCAAGATGTGGCTTTCCAAGATGGTTGTGCCCACCTCTCTATGACCTGTGTTCCAAAGACACAGTTTTGGGTATTTTGCATTTGTGGTTGGAGAAGCTGTTAAATTGGCAAGTAAAGAGTTGTTGGTGTTGAATATTAGTCAGCCACTCTGTTTCAGACAGGTCCTCATCCCTCTTCCAATATTTTGCAAAGACGGGTTTAGCGATCTATTCATCAGAGCAGCCTGGGAAATTTATTATGCCTGACGCGTTTCGGGCCTGATATAACTCTTCATTGGAGACCATGGTCATTCATTTTACGCTGCTGCCAGAGATGTTTGCTCCTTGAGAGAACGTTTGCAAGAGATGTAGTATGACCATTTCCTCTGATGCAAAGTTATATCATCCCAGAAAGGCTTCAGGCATAACAAATCTTCTGGAGTGCTGTGAAAAATAGATTTCTCAGGCCTTGTTGAGGTCCAGCACATCTTGTTTGCTTGTTAAAGTGAAATTAATGTCTGTGTAAGCCATCGGCTCATATCTCTGGGCTTGGTTCATTAACTGACAGCCTGGACTGAAAGTTGAGACAATCCTTGGTAGAAAGTGTCACTTTTGTTTTTTTTAAAGGAAGTTGTTCATCTGGTAACCATAACAAACAGTGTAGAAAAATAGAAGAACACTTTCTGGATCAGACTAAGGGTGCAATCCTAACCTGGAGTTAGTCAGGCACAGTTAAGCCAGCAAAGTTTGGCTGGCACAAGGAACACCGTAAAGTATGTTTGGACCATACTTTGGACAGACGTGCGCCATCCCCCCCCCCCCCGACTCCGAGAGTGGTCCAAACATCCTTTATGGTGGCCCTGGTGCCAGACAAACTTTGCTGGCCTAACTGTGCCAGCCTAACTCCAGGTGAGGACTGTGCCCTGAGATAGTAGCACCCCTAGAGGAAGGCAGGATGCTCCAGCCAGCCATAAGTACATTTTTACCTTCCTACCACTAACATCAGTGGGATTTAGGTGCACTGGGCTGGTTCATGAGCAATGTTGTCATTGGACCATGCTTGAGCAACGGGCAATATTGATTCTCTGCAGCTGACCAGAACATCGCAGAAAATCGATCCGTCATTGCCACTCACGAGATCTCATTCCACCAGCGACTCGCAGCAAGGTACATTGTTTTTGCACACCTCTTTAGATTCCCTCTCCCTGCCTATCGTTTGCGTATTTGTATTTGAAGCAGGCACAGGCGTCCCCCTCTGCAATTCAAAATCGTGCGCAGGCATATCCCCCACAGCAGCCAAGGAGGGAGAAGGACATCTCTCACCGTCAAGACGTGGCAGAAACAAATGATGATGATGTTGTATTGCTTTCCACTTGGCAAGCCGTGGTGCAAGTACACTTTGTAACCGAGAACTCATTAGCTTGGGCTCGGTTTGTTATTCCTTGCTTAACAAAGCCCCAGTTTGCGGCCTGGTGGAAGGTGCCATTGTCTTTCCACGTTTGTCATTTCAGCTCCGGCACATCGGAACGAAGACTCTGTCACCCGACAGGCTGAATCCGGCGCTGTTAAACGGCTGAGCGACAGACAATGCCTGTAATTAGACATGTAAATCCGAAATACAGTTGTGCTGGGGAGGGAGTCCATTAACTCAGGGCATGTTTTGCTTTGAGGACGGCAACCAGCGTTTCCCGGAGACGTCCCCGTCAAAACTCCATGCGCGGGCAACAAGTGCAAAGCAAGCCGCTTCCAATGGACGCATTGGCAACTTTGTGGCAAATAAGGTCACGCAGGACTGGTCACAATTGGACCAACTGCTCCCAACTGAGCCCTGCCCCTAAGGGCCCCTAGGCAGTCGGTTAATCTCATCTAGTCATGTATGCCATTGTGTATGAAAATGTGCTTAGATGCATTCTTTTCCCTCTCTCAAAACACCAGAACCAGGGGGCATCTGCTAAAGCTGAGGGTTGGGAGAGTTAAAACAGATAAAAGGAAGTCCTTTTTTACCCAGCGGGTGGTTAGTCTGTGGAACAATTTGCCACAGGAGGTGGTGATGGCATCTGGTCTGGATGCCTTTAAGAGGGGATTGGACGGATTTCTGGAGGAAAGGTCCATCGGGGGCTATAGGCCAGTGATGTCATTCAGGGGGAACGGACCAGAACGGGCGTTCCGGATCCTAACGGGCTCCGTGGCTGGTTCCGGGTTCCTGACAAGTGCCAATCAAAAGTGAGTTCCTGTTCCTAAATCATTTGAATGACACCACTGCTATAGGCAATGATGGATTGTGCAACCTCCTTACACAGGTGGTAGGCTACTTCAGAGTACCGGGTGCAAGGGAGTGGCAACAGGATGCAAGCATCTTGTTGTCTCATGCCTCCCTGGGGCACCTGGTGGGCCGCTGTGAGATGCAGGAAGCTGGACTAGATGGGCCTTTGGCCTGATCCAGCAGGGCTCTTCTTATGTTCTTATGTTCTTATGTTCTTATTCGCTCCATTAACTCACATGCACTTTGTAAGCACACACATTGCGTCCGAGCTGATCCAACATTCCAGCACTCATGCCTCCTTGCCAGCGAGATGTGCACTGCTTTCTGCAGTGGGGTGGAACAGTCACAAAGAGCTCCTTCAGGCAAAGAAATGTTTCTGGCCTTACCCCAGGGCTACATTGCAGCCAGATCAGCACTCGAAATTTGGATAGGATTGGGCCTTTGGATTGCTTTCTGTTCTATCATAGACATATAAAGTTTATAATCAATGTTATTTATCTCTCTAAGATTCTACAAACCTTGGCTGTGGACCTGGAGCTCTTCAAAAATGGTCACAATTGAGGCCAAGAATTGGATTTTCATCCTGAAACACTCAAGGTGTTTCACATCTCTAGTTTTGCTTTGCAACCAGATTATTGTCTCCATTGAAATCAAGCCCTTTCCTCTTGTCTTGCTGAACTCGTAGGGTGTAGCCTTTCAGGGCTATATCAATGTAACCTTTGAGAACTGTTTTCCATCCTCTGCAAGAACTATACTAAAGGTGAGCATAGTGAGCATGCTCACTAAAGGTGAGCATAACTATACTAAAGTAGCTTCACACCATAACCTCCTGTCTTCATTCCCAAGCTCAGATCTCCCTATAAGTATTAGTTATGACACTTTTTATCTTCGACTAGGCTTTGCTGAAGCACCACGGAATTAAAAAATGGGGGCACTTACACCCAACTAGAAGTTTTATTAGGTCCATCCATCTCTTGTGGCAATATGCATTCAGATTATTACTGCCAGCACATTTTTGTTTTTGTTTTTTGTTTTTAAAAAGTGTGCTGCATTCTTTTATTCTGTGCAAAGGAAATGGCGTCAGCCTTGATGCGAGATGATGCCATTAAGCTCAGCTCCTTGTATTGCGAGCGATTCCTCATTGCATCCTTCCATTTAGAGTTGGTTATGGAGCCCAACAGCAGCAGCAGAGAACAGCTCGTGTGCAGATAATTTAATAAGGAGGTCCTGTAAGACCCTCTAAATCACGCTAAGTATATTTGTGGTTGTTTACATTTCGTCTTCCTTTTTGCCTCCCATTTACACATGAATTGGGTGTTTCAATTTAGATACACACCAGCCAATGTAAAGGAATTGAGAAGCTTGTCAGAATATGTGAAGACAAGGGAGGACAGTTTAGGCAGGACGGACAGGATTTTTCTCATTATTTGGGTATAATGCGTTGGAGCCGCATTACCCCTGTGCTGGAAAGGTGATTACTATTGTTTCCTTATCCCTGTCTCCACTGAGTTCCAACTAACAGTTATTGACTTTTAAAGCCCTTCATGGGTAGGGTCCAGGTTCTCAGAGGGACCGTCTTCTCCCATACATCCTTGAATGGTACATTGAACATTGGCAGAGGGGGTTATTTGGCAGGGAGGGGGTGATTCCTGCACTGGCGGTTTGATAGCAATTTTTGGGTTTTGGTGCTTTTTGGTGCTCTTTGGGGTGGTGGATCAACTCGGACAGGAATTCTGTTATTGGGTGCCACCACTGAGAAGACCCTCTCTCCAGTTGCCAAACCCTAGTTCTGATTGACAGGCTAGTACAGCAAATCCCCCATTGACTAGCTGTGAGTCAGGCAACACTTTGATCTTCAGTCTCCTGATCGGAGCGGGTGTCATTTTCTTGTCCACCACAAATGGTCCCACCCTTCTTCCCTCACCAATCCCTTTCTGTTTGCACTATGGCTACAAAATCCATCCCCCCCTATTATTGGGCTTCCTTTCACGACTGGTACTCAAGGATGTTTCAGCAGTGAAATATCGCTTTCCATGGAGCTGAACTAATCCAAAAGATTAAACACCAAAACTAAAGGCTGGGGGAGGAAAAAAAAAGCATTAAAATTATGTTTTCCAATTAAATCTGGGAAATCAATCAATCTCCCGATGACTAGATTCAAAGCTAAAGGCCACCAGGAAAAAAAAAAA
>JAJKFI010000023.1:12074231-12110107 GCA_029204185.1 Lerista edwardsae | reverse complement strand
TGTGTGTGTGTGTGTGTGTGTGTGTGTGTGTGTGTGTGTGTGTGTGTAACTCCTAGCTTGACATCCCAGCCGGAATCTTCTCTCTTGTAGTTTGAACCCATCGAACTTGGGTATTGGGAGGGGGTTGAGAACCAATCTGGTCCTCCTTCCATATCACAGCCCTTCAGCTTTTTGAAGAATCACCCACTTCTCCAGGTTTTCATCCCTGACATGGCTTTTGCATTAACATTTTGGCTTGCTAGCTTCCGAATGCATTTGACGAGCTGTGTGCAATGCTCTTTCCAGTAATAAATAAAAAATAAATAAATAAACAAATCCCCCTCCTGATACTTTCCCAACATCACTTGAATAATTTTCTCCCCCCAGTTTGGACTAGTAATAAATCACTGTAGGAGAGGCTCTTCTAAGGAAGATTATTTCCTTTCTCAGTACTTGACCTTCAGCCCAAAAGTATGATGGCACATCTAAAGCATGGACTAATCCCTTAAGCAAGAGCTACCTGTTGTGCTTAATTCTTTGAATAGCAGCTTCCTGTCTGTTGGTGGCAGAGTAACAGACCTAAATGCTTGCCGCCTGCCTAGATGCACTAACCCTTCTCTTGCCAAAGATAATAGACTGCACAATTGACACGCACAATGCAGCACTTTCTTTCCATTCCTCAGTGAAATAATTTAGAAGTTGGGAAGGCAATAAAAGAGAAGGCAGACAGCAATGGGGAAAAAAAAATCTTAGACAAAAAGCAAAGGAACGGAGATGTTCATTTGCTCCATGAATATATGCCGGGCCATTCTTTTGGTACAAAAGGTGTACTTCTCAGGTATGCCAAAATTCAAATGATGCTGCCAATTAGGCTGCTTAAAAAGTATAAAATTATCTGAGCAGGAATGACTGAGTAGGACAAAAAAACCCTCTTCTTGTGCTTTGTATCAAAGCAGCAGCTCTGTACCCGCCGGCCAAATGCATCTTGAGAAGGCTCATGTTCCTTTAATAAGACGCGCACTTTCCGTGTCAAGAAACCAGGATTGGGAGACCCAATCAGTGACAAGGTGTGAGATGAGCGCCAGACCCTGTGAGTTCTTTCCACTGTCGGTGACAGATCGTGCCAAAATGAGCTTCCGCCATCCTGCCAAAAAGTTCACGGATGCAGCTGCAAAGGTGAAATTGCTGGAGGCATTGATAAGACAGTAGGTGCATCTTCAGGAACCTTATTGAGATGCTGTTGGCGTGGGAGACATTGCTTTCATGGTGCTCGAGTGTTGAAAAGCTCAGCTGGACGAGAAGGGAGAGATCAGCTTGAAAAAGCTTTGGAGTAACTTCTTTGGAGGTTGAAATATATTCTATTTCCAGGTAACCAGACAATGGTCCATTGTTTCTTTCATGCTCGCCAATGTGCCCTCTGGCACAGGGCCTTATTCTGAGCTGGTGCAACTTTCCACCGCACTGATATGGGGAGAAATCAGATTCTATTTTGGGTAAATAGTTTCTTTTAAAAAGGAGATTAGACAGATTCATGGAAGAAAGGAGTATGGAAGGTTATGATTCCTGCTCTCTATGTGCTACCTCTAGGTCCACAATTGGATGCTCCCGGTGATGTCATGCAGGGGGAACGTGGGGGAACTCAGTTCCACTAGTTAAAATTAGGGCTGACTCCGACCACTTCACTCTCCCCCCTCCCCCCTCCCAATTCCTCTGCAAAGAGCTTTTCTTCTTGGTTGGCCGGCACGCAGAGGGTTAAAGGGAGCGACTCCGGATTCCTAGGGGGGCGAAGGCAGTGATGTCATTCAAGGGGAACGGACCAGAACGGGCGTTCCGGATCCTAACGGGCTCCGTGGCTGGTTCCGGGTTCCCGACAAGTGCCAATCAAAAGTGAGTTCCTGTTCCTAAATCATTTGAATGACATCACTGGATGCTCCTGCTGTGAAAATCCCTCTTTCCTCCTGTTTTTGTCTCTTCTAGCACCCTTCCTGCCCTGAGCACGATGACAGACCTGGTTGGTGGCATTTTATTCAAGGACAGCAATCCAAGGACAGCATTTCAGAGAGTGCAGTAGTGCTCCTAAAAATGTCAACAGAAGCCTCTGCTAGCCCAAGTTCTCCTGTAGCAGATGCTCTCACCCCGCTGGGGCTCTGATGTCCCACCCCACCAGCTCCTAGCCAGGCAGCTTTCTTGCTTGTTCGAAAATACCAAACAAGCAGACAACTTGTTCCAATAGATCCTGCCAGGTTTCAGAGCACTGATGGAATAAATACTGTAAATTCGCATGTGAAAGGGCTTAGTGAGGCACAGTTGCTGTGTAAAAGCACATTTAGGCCAGCACAGTTTGGCCGGCACCAGGGCCACCGTAAAGCACATTTGGACCACTCTCGGTGTCAAGGAGGACGGTGCACGTCTGTGTGCTGGCCTCTCTAACTCCAAGAGTGGTCCAAACATACTTTACGGTGTCCCTTATGCCAGCCAAATTTTGCTGGCCTAACTGTGCTTGCCAAAATTCAGGTTAGGACTGTGCTCTGAGTGATTGACCCACTCAGTTATGGTTGACTGGGGACTGGAACCTGAATCCATATCTAAGTCTACCTTACATCATCTTAGCTCTCCCTCTTCTGCCACTGCCAACTGTTTTATAGCAGCAGTGCTCTTTTGGAAAGCCTCACGGGAGCTTGTGGCCATGATACCACCCCTCTCGATGACAACTGCACTTAAGTAGGGTTCTTCCCCACCTTGTCCCAAGGGCTCCGAACCCAATTCTGACAGCAAATTGGAGAAATGATGGCATGGATTGAAAGCAAGGAGGACAGGCTCGAGAGTCAGAGTTAGTAGGAATTTTGTAGGTATCATCGCATTTGTTAGGACCCACAGGAGGAAATCACGAAAGAGGCTAAGAGGTTAATAAGTATGAGTGACATAAAATGGGCTTGACGATGTCAAAACAGACTTTCTAAATCTGTCTCCTAAGAAACTGCAACACACAGGGTCTTCAAAATAATTAACTTCCTAATAAGCCAAGGTGAAGACAAAACCTAATTATTGTATTCCGCACGATGCTAATAGATGACACATTAATTCCGTCATTTCGTTTTTTAGAAAACCAGTAACAAGAACATTTCCCATTTAATAGGCAGTTCTTCTGCAAGAGAGGTCAGTTCTAACCAAGTTTTGTTTCAGGACTAACCCACAGTGGAAACTCCCCATGAATTGTTTCAACAGAAGGGACAAGGAAACCGTGAGTTTATTTCAGTAAAATGTAGTATCCTCTGTCAACCTTTTCCCCTATACTATGCAGGCTAGGCTGATCCAACTGCCAAATCCAATGGCATTTGAAGGTCCTGTGGCAGCAATTTTCAATGTTTTTCTTCTTATGGCACACTGACCTCTATGGTCTTCTCTATGATCTTTGCCTCTTGTGATGTCACTTCCGGCTTCTGAGATTCTCATCTGGGTTCCATGGTTCTGTTTCTGGGGCAACGGTCTGTTGTGATGAATGTCTGTATGCCTCTTCCAGTGGAGGAAGAGGGACAGACAATTTGTCAATAGGGAGAGTTGCCCCAGAAACAGAACTGGAAAAGTTGGTCAGTGCTGGAAAGTTGATTAGGATTGCACCCTCAGTGATTTTCAGCGCTGTGCTCCAATATGGATGACGGCAAAAAAGTTCCTATCTGGATCCAGAATCTAAAAATGGTTGACAACCCCATGTGGTTAGAAACTTCCACTTTGTAGGAAGTCATCATGCAAATTCACTTTCACACATCCTGATTTTTGGTATAAGGCCTCCGGCTGCGTTGGGATCTGACTTGTCTTCTGAGTGGGCAACACGAACTGAATAATTCACACCGGCCTGTTATTCTATCATTTTGTTACTTGGCGATGCACAGAAATTAAACAGACATTTACTGCTGACACATTTTACATTATCTTCGAAATTGTTGCTATTCTCTGCTCGTGGTAATGCAGAACCATCAGAGCACAATTTAATTTCCATTGACTCCCAAGAAACACTTGATGCAGTTGCTCTCCTCCAAATCATCTTATAACTCACACTGACCTCTGAGGTGCATTCTAATAAAGAGAGTTTCTGTGCCCACTGTAAAAGTAATTCTAAGTGACTTACTCTTGCCACCCATTGCAGTAACAACTAATCTCCGTCTCATGTCAAAGTAATTACCATTGACTTTTTCTGCATATTTCTGGGCCGTTCTATCATTAGACTCATTATCTTTTTGCCCTTCCGAAGGGAATGAATTCTGCTTCCAACTGTCCCTGCAAGAAGTCGTCTTTGAATTTATATACCATAGCATAGAGATGGGTGACTATGGCACTTATAAGCTGGAAAGGTGGGGAAACTGTAGTGCTAAACCCATAATTGCTTGTCTAGATCTGAAGAACTGAGGGCGCAAGCCTAACCTGGAGTTAGTCCAGCACAGTTAGGCCAACAAAGTTTGGCTGGCACAAAGGCCACCATAAAGCATGTTTGGACCACTCTTGGAGTCAGGGAGGATGGTGCACGTCTGTGTGCTGACCTCTCTAATTTTGGGAGTGGTCCAAACATACATTGCAGTATCCCTTGTGCCGGCCAAACATTGCTGGCCTAACTGTGCTGGACTAACACTAGAGTAGGACTACACTCTCAAGTGGCTCCATTTATTTATTTATTAGATTTATATCCCGCCTTTTTGCCCGAAGGCACCCAAGGCGGCATTACAATAAAAGAAACAATAAAAACAAAATTTAACAATAGACACAATTTAAAACAATGTTAAAATACAATTTAAAAATTTAAAAAAAACAGCAAGCAACCAGCCCCGTGGATCATAACATTAAACAAGATCTAGCCTGTCCATTGAGAAGACGGGCTCTACACAGGGCATGGGAACAAATGTCTCTATACCCCAAGGAGACCTTGAGCCCAAGGAGACCTCTGGCCAGCTCAATTTCAGCACTGAGATTTGAATAGGATTGGGCTGTTTGTTATTAATATTATCCTAAGCAAGTATGTTGGACTGGTTATGTCCTGCAATTTGAGCTCTATCCAAGATTAGTATTAATTATTCTTATTTCATTTTGAAAGCCTCGTATGGGGGGGAATTCCAGAGATGAATTCCAGAAATTCAGAGAACACAAAACGCTCCTTTGCATGGCTGAAACCGTGACACGCACAGGGCGCAATTATTATGCACATGCATCGTTTTGCGGCAGGGATTCTGCTGCGAAGCTTGGGCTCATTGTTTTCCAAAATCTGTGCATCTGTCGTGAACCATTGGGAAAGCTGTTCCTTCAAGCACACTTGAGAAGCATCTCATTTTGCACCTGAACGTGAAACATCAAAACACAAAACCCGATATGGCAGTTTTAATTCTTTTGTCTCAATTCTCCTAGCAATCCCAAAAAAGTTGACAGTCACGGCATTTCATTACCTGGGTTCTGCTATTGCAGCCTGCCCTCTTGAGTGTTGCTGGCTATAATTCAGTATATTTGTTTGTTTAGAAGCCAGAATAAAAGAAGTTTTTTTTTCCCCCGCCTCCCTCTTCTCACAGTGATGCCCTTTATCTGTCCTCTGTTGCAATCTAAACTTATCATGCTGAGGGGAAGAACAGAAAAGGTAATTTTCGGATAGTTGTATCTCAGAAGACTCTTTTGTTCAAAAACTGCATTGAGCGGCATTATTAATGTTCCCAATTCATAACCTATAAATGCAGGAGGAGGACAAAGAGGGTCGTTTAGTGCTCGGTGGCTCTTGCCCCCCTCGGACTGTGAAGATCAAACCGCCGATTCACACATGCATTTCTGCAACTGTCAAGGGTTGGTTTGAAGGTGTGAAAAGGCCCCAGTTTGCACCACTTGCCAAGGCAATTGGATGGCAGAGGAGCATCATATCAGGGCTCAATCCTCACCTGGAGTTAGGTTGGCCCAGTTAGGCCAGCAAAGTTTGGCCGGCATAAGGGCCACCGTAAAGCACTTTTGGACCACTCTCGGAGTCAAGGAGGATGGCGCACATCTGTGTGCCGGCCTCTCTGACTCCAAGAGTGGTCCACACATACTTTACGGTGGCCCTTGTGTCAGCCAAACTTTGCTGGCCTAACTGGGCCAGCCTAACTCCAGATTAGGATTATGCTCTGAGTCTCAAACACAGATTTGTAAATAGCCACTTAGTTCTCTTCGAATGTCGAGATGTAAATATGCCATTGCTAATTATCAGATGTGAGCATCATAATTGTTCTAGATTCGTTTGGAAGCCTGGATTAGAAAGACCATTCAAAAGCCAACACTTGAAACATTTGAAACTTTTTTTAAATAGCTGGTATATAAAAGGATTGTGATGTGAGATCATTTTCTCTTCGTTCTTGAATACATCACTCACTTAAACCCGCCCTTGCTAAGCTTGGCACTCTGCGAACTTTTGCCCTTTCAAATCACGGAAGGCAAAAAGCTTAATTTAAGACAGGATTAATAATATGTTCTCACTCTCCTTTACATATTCAATGCCTATTAGGCGGCCTGCTCTGAAATGACATCTTTCAGCTTGCTCTGTTTGTCTTGATCCGATAATCCCAAAGAGATGCTGTTTCCCACTTGTGACAGGGAGCATGGCGCAGATTGAAGTCAAAAGAGCTCTGGAGCTATAATAATGAAAAAGAAATGGACTGAGCGAGGATCACCAAACTGGATGCATCAAAAAATATGAGCTTTCTGAAGCAGGACATAGTGATGTCAGGACTGCGGGTGATTGGAAAAAACAGGAGGAAATGTGACACCTACATGGAGCTCAATGGTAGTGGAAAAGTGAAATGGTAAAGGAAGTGAAAAATAATGTCCCAAAATCATATTAGAGGGAAGGGGCTGTAGCAGGGAAGGAATAAGAAGAGACCCACTGGATCAGGCCAAAGGCCCTAGTCCAGCTTCCTGCATCTCACAATGGCCCACCAGATGCCTCAGGGAGCACGCAAGACAACCAGATACCTGCATCTTATTACCACTTCCCTGCAGCTGGCATTCTGAGTTAGTTCACTTCTAAAGTATGGAGGTTGCACTACCCATCATAGACTGTATCCTGAAATGGACCTTTCCTCTAGAAATCTGTCCCCTTTTAAAGGCACTTAGCCCAGGCGCCATCAGCACTTCCAGTGGCAGGAGGTTCCACAGATTAATTACCAGCTGGGTAAACTCTGAACTCTTGCTATTTGCACATATTTGCATAGCGGCAGCTGCTGAAGGGCGTAAAAAGTTTGCTGAGATGTCGGTGTATCTTGGGCACCCCTGGCCTGCTGTTAATTGTTGCGAGCACTGCTAGAATCCATAGCATTTGGTTTTGTCTTTCCTTCCACGGTGTAATTGAATTAAAAGATGTTGCATCAAAATAATTGCGCCAAGCCTATATTGAGCAAATCGGAGTTGACAGCTGATGAAATAAGTGACAGACTCATCTAAAATACAGCAGTTATGGGCATTGGCACACGGTGATCATTTGCAAGTGTTGTGCATATTTTATCTCTTCCAGATTTCCTGCGTGGGAGGAGGGGGAAGACACAGAGACTGACAGATGTAGCGCAGGAGAATAAAATGTTTGGCTTGGAAGGTTCCAAAAAGAGCATCAGAATGTACGTTGGAGCCCTCCTGGATCAGGCCAAAGACCCACCTAGTCCAGCTTCCTGTATCTCACAGTAGCCCACCAGACGCCTCAAGATGCACATGAGACAACAAGATGCCTACATCCTGTTGCCACACCCTTGCACCTGGCATTCTGAAATAGCCTACTGCTAATGTAAGGAAGTTGCACCACCCATCATGGCCTGTAGGACAATGGACCTTTCCTCCAGAAATATGTCCAATCCCCCTTTAAAGGCACCTAGGCCAGATGCCGTCACCACCTCCTGTGGCAAGGAGTTCCACAGATTTGAGTGCTCATAAGCAAGCCTCTTTCTCCCGCCCAAGGCGGCCAAGTCCTGGTGTGACCTTCAGAGGATTTGGGATGAGTTAAGGCCATGATAGCCAAGCCTAGCGAAAAGCTGAAGCTAATTTTCTTGTTTCATAATTAACAGACATTGCATCAGAGTGAGTCATTTGAAGACCCTAACGACTCATTATGTTGATATCAATAGGACTTCTTTGTTTTCTGCATGAATCATGTGAAGCATGTTGTGGTTTTCTTGAGAGATCAGGTAAGGGCATAAATTGTCTTTAATAACTTGCTATCTCTCAAGGAGAGCCTCGAACAGCATTACCTGGTTTACGAGAAGCGGGCCAGGACTAATGAAACAACAAATCATTATCAATTACTACAGCCAGTTTTCCTTTTGTTTCCCATTTGAATGTTCAAGAGCTTAGTTAAGCAGCACAGATCTATGCTTTTGCAAAGAGCCAATGTGGTTCTGTCTGCTTCTGTATCGGCATATATAATATCCTAATAGATGTGTCTGCAAATCAGTATTGGAATGCGAAAATGGGAAATTCATTATCGAGGGCTGCAGGAGGAAATGAGCTGGTATTAATGAAATGCTCAACATGGGGTGAAAATAGTATATTGTTGCAATACCAGAGGCGACTTTGAATAACTTTCCTCCAATGTAGATAGCCCCCAGTCAATAACCACAACGCTCAGTCAAGGGCTGGAAACAAATTGCTGTCGGGATGATTCAACACAAACATTGTTCTGCATGTGTGCTTGAGTGCTGTAAACACCCTCGTGCAAAATCCATGCATTGGGAATCACACAGGAAGCATGCATACATATTTTTCCCATGGTGTCCATGTTTCCTCTCCTCCTTTTCCCCTCACAACAACCCTGTGAGGTTGGTGAGGCTGAGAGATGTTGAGGCTGAGGGTGAGGCTGACCCAAGGTCACCTTGAAAGCTTCTTGGCTGAGCAGAAATTTCATAGAATAATGGAAGGGACCTACAAGGTCATCTAGTCCAACCCCCTGCCTGTAGCAGGAAATCCTCCTAGAGCATCTCCAGCAGGTGCCTGTCAAGCATCTGCTTAAAGGTCTCCAGATTTCTTCCATCTTCCACCTCCCTTGGCAATCTGTTCCAGAAATTCTTCCTGATGTCCAACCGGATCTCCTCTCTCGCAGTTTGTACCCACTGGACCTAGTTCTACTGTCAGAAGCAGGTGTCCTTACGACAGCATTTCAGATATAATATTTGAAGAGGGCTCTCGTATTCCCTCTCAGCCTTCTCCGGGCTACACATACCAAGTTCCCTTGACCTGTCCTTGCAGAACTTGTTTTCTAGGCCCCTGATCGTCTTCTTTGCTCTTCTCTCAACCTGCTCCAGTTTGGCTGCCTCCTTCTTGAACTGAGGTGCCCAGAATTGAACACAGAACTCCAGGTGAGTTCTCACCAATGCGGGGTATAGAGGAACCACAACTTCTTGTGATTTGGACACTCTGGTTCTATTCATGCAAGCTAGAATTTCATTAGCCTTCTTTGCAGCTGTCTCACACTGCGGACTCATGTTCATCTGGCAGGTCTACGTCCAACTCCTGAATCACTAAACCATCCCGGCTCTTCTTCAGATAGGAAGTAGCTTTCAAATTCAGAGAGTGGATCGCTGACATTCGGTTCTCCAATAAACATTTGTCTCTGGTTAACATTATTTGTTTTGACTCTTTGTATCGCCAACATTTGCTTGAGGTTCACTTGTAGACGACACTTTTACAACAACGTTGATTTCGTGAAATTTGCAGCTGTCTAATTGTGGGAGAATTCCTGGAGAATTCTTCCTACGCATATTTCATGCCTATGTGTGCGCTTATTAAAAATTGACTTTGTCTAGGAATGGTTTAGCATGAACCTCGGCCTTTTTCAGGGGGGCTTTGAAAAGATCATCCATCGTCATATATTCAGCTGTTTTCTTATGCCATGCTCCCGCTCATTAATTTTGTTTCTATGCCTTCTGCTTAATGAGCAAGAGCACTAGTCGTCCTGTTGCACATGGAAAATGCTCTCAGTGAGGCAAGAGAACTGAAGGAATCTCTGTTGATAATATTGGCATGGCACTTTTTTTGACTGTGCCAAACACTTGGATTAACTTGATGTAACGCTTACGGCAAACCTGCAAAGGAATAAACATTATCCCCCCCCCAATATTGCAGCTGAGGGAGTGGCTTGCTGAAGGCTACCTGGTGCTTTTGTGGCAGAGGTAAGAGGGCGCAATCCAAACCTGGAGTTAGGCCAGCAAAGTTTGGCCAGCACAAGAGCTCCCGTAAAGTGTGTTTGGACCACTCTTGGAGTTGGGGGATGGGGGCTGTCTAGTGGTATTCCATGTCTAGTGCATTCCACAGACTGCATTAATGAATGTGAAGAAGTGCTCTTGGAACTTGGATGCTGGTTTAGAAAGTGCTCTTCCAGAGATCTTCTTATGTCCCTAGGAACATGCCTTTAAAAAATCATTTCCTGGTCTGCTTAGACATGTGCAACCATCTATGAGGTCTTGAACCCCTTGACTTACAACCCCTCTGTTTCAGGAATGTCCTGTGAGATGATCGAAGGTGTGTGTTGACATTTTCCTTAACATTTCCCCTGCTCTTTCAATGCTAAGCACTGGGCGACTGCTCAGAAATTGCCTGCAGGGTTTAATCACAGAATTGATTTTTTGCCTGTAGCGTCTCCCTTTCTCTTTCTCTCTGGTTTGGAATCTAGTCCAGCTTGTGAATATTCAGCACAGCTGTGCAAACAACTCACAGCACCGAATGTGGAATGAAGAAGACTTTTTTTGTGTGTGTGCAGCGAATCTGGAACGTCAGTCTTTACATCTCTGACAGCTTCAGGGATGCTCAAGCCTATTTCTTCTTCTGTTCCTTCTCCTAAATTTTTGCAGTACAAGGAATGAGAGGAGCACAGTGATGAATTCCTTACATTGGCACCTTTGTAAGTGCTTTGTAAGTTGGCTGCCCCAACATAGAACCAGAGAGTTGAAAGGGCCCTACAAGGTCATCTAGTCCAACCCCTTGCCTGTAGCAGGAAATTCTCCACGAGCATCTCCAGCAGGTGCCTGTTTACACTTCTTTTTGAAGAAGAAAACCTATTTCTTTTAAACTTGTTTGTTTATTGGTATGATTATATATCCAAAGTTACAAATATACAAATGCACACATACACACAGAGAAAAATTTCAATAAAAGAAAATGTTCACTGTCTGCAGTTCTTCTCTGCAATTATTATTATTATTATTATTATTATTATTATTATTATTATTATTTAATGGCTAATGCTGAAAATAACAGTCATATAAAATACGACAATTTGTCACAGGGTGAGTGTCAAAAATCTATGGACTCTGGGTGCCGAGCGACCATCGCCCTCTACTGGTTGGAGGGTAGAACATCCCAAGGCAATTCCATCCTTCTGTCTGACTTCTGATTCTTCAAAATGGATCAACTCTTTTCCTTTGAAACAAAGACTCTTTTTTTAAAAAAAAAAAATGCAGATACTCTACAATCACACTTTCTTTTGCGCTGGCTTGTAAGTAGAGGAGATGTTTCTCTGAATGACAGTTGCAAAGGGTTTTATTTTCCCGTCTTTTGAAAATTCCCTCGATCTGCCTATCCTTTTTCTCTCTCCTCCAGGCAGGTCTTAAGATAAACATCAAGGCTTTAACAGCATCTCAGTGATTGGACTGAAAAGTTTAAAAAACAAACAAAAACAAAAACAAACCCTTCCATGAAAAAAAAAAAACCGTCTCTTTAAATGCATAATTGAAGCAAGGAGTCTGATCATCTCAGAGGCATTAATAGTCCTCTAAAAAACAAAGACAGACATTATAGCCGTGCAGTGTTAAGACATGAACGTTGCTTCTGGGGCTGCAGAAAGAGACGGCACAGAGGTTTACAGCTGCCAAGTTTTTTATATTCTGCTTGCTTTTTAAAGGAAGTTTTAATGTACCTGATCTTCACCGGTTTCTAAAGGTTGACTTTGAAGGCTGGGAACACCTTCCGTTTTCCCTTGGTATCATCATCTGCTATTTTCCCGTTGAGTGGTTTATAGACATGTGATGCAGGCAACTGTTAACTATCAGTGCAAGGCTCGCTGGATGCCCAGGAACAGCCTGTCTGTCAGGGAGAGCATCGTTTGGAAAGCAAATAGAAATGGGAGCCTGGGAAAGTGATCGACAATTATATTGCACTGGAAACTTTGTGTTCCTCTTTGGTCTGTTTTTATAGCATTCTAGGCAGTGGTGTCATCTAAATGATTTAAGAACAGGTACTCACTTTTGATTGGCACGTGTCGGGACCCGCCCACCGGAAGTGACATCATAAGCTGGAAGTGAGGTCGTGGCAGGAAGTGACATGGAAAAAGCCCTTTTTGAGGCCTCAGATGATTTTAAACTGACCCAACAGTTGCAACAGTATTCCACAGCACCCCCAGAACATGTTAAGGAGGCCTGGCATCATGTTAAAACCCCAGAGCAACTCATTTTTCAGTGGCAAGGAAAGGAAAGGCTCCGCTCGCTGCCTGCCTGGCTCTGAGAACATGCAGGCAACTCAAACATGCAGGAAATTCCAACGTTGCAGAGGGCGGAGTCGACGAGTGGGCGGGCGAATGGGTGAGGCCAGCTGTAATCCTAGAAACTGGTACTCGCATACCCCCGCGTACCCCCTTCATGACATCACTGATTCTAGGCCACTTTATGGTCCCATCAGCAAGTAAACAAAGACACACACAACATAATGGGAACTAGGCAGAGGCCCCTTTGGTCTGTGGCGTTGCCAGAGGGGATGCAAAACACTACATTTTACAGGAGCCTGAGCTTCTAGGTAAAGTGGCCCCTCCCCTGCCTTCAGAGCCATTCGTGGCTTGGAGACCAAAGCCTCTGAGCCACGAATGACTCTGAAGGGGAGAGGGTGGGGCAGCTTTACACAAAACTCCTGCAAAACCTACCGTTTGCCCCCTCTCCAGGAACACCAGTGTAATTGATCAGTTTTGAGTGAAGGAAATCCACTTTTTGCTACACAAGGCAGTTGTGTTTTCTTTTTTCTGGTTAACTGGCTATAACTTTGGATAGAATAAAGGTAGTTCAATGCAGCTTGATTCAATTCATTCTGCATGAAATTACCTTTCTGCTGATATATAGCAAAATATCATTATTCACACATTTTCCAAACGTGTTTTTTTTCCCAAAAAATTGCCACGAGTGGTATCCCCAACCACCCCACGGTCTCATCCAGTGGGGTCCACACACCTCTTGCCCCCTTGTGACACCACTGGTATACTGTGACACTCAGGGGCGGGAGTATCACAACAGACTTCAACTCCTGACCCCTTCAGCTTCCTAGCTCTCTAACAGTTAATAACATAAAGTATAATGGATGTATTTTAGGGGGGGAAAGTATTTTGGTCAGTTCTTGAGTGTGATGAAGGATCTCGGAAGTGAGAGTTGGAAATAGACGAGAACAGTTTCTGCCTAAGGGAGTTCCCATCTGAAAATAGATACAAAGGAAGTGACAGTGGAATAGAAAGAGACCTGTAAGGTTTTATATACTCATTAATGCCAAATATTAAGAGATCGTGCCCCCCTTTATATTCTGCTCAGCTAATTTTGCCAAAATTGGGATGTGGGATTCCATGCAAAATTAATTCTTACGACAACATGCACGGTTTAGCTGATCTCCAAAGCCTGCCGCAATGCCAGCAAGCAAATCACTTTTTATTTGTCTTCTGTCCCCCTCGTGAGATCTGTTAAAACACTTCAACTAGATTGCAGGGTGCGTAATGATTGCAAATTATTATACCGCTTATTGCATGGGTAGATGTTATGGCTGACTGCAATACGTCTGCTTGTGTATTCAGGTTCGTGGTCTACATAGAAGAAAATAAATATTGGATTAGAAGAGCGCAAAGGCATGAGACCAAATATTTGCCATAAATAAATCAAGGATTTTAATTCTGCAAGTTAATGGGAGCGGCGCAGCAATCTGAGAGAGGCTCACAAAGTGGACTGATGAATTCAGTATCTGACACAACACGTTGACATCCAAATTAAGTAATAAACGGGTTGAAAGGATTCGTGTTCGTTATCTTGATCCGGGGGAAGCAAGTACGTAATTGTAATTTACGACAGTTTAACCCGTTTGCACTTTACCGTTGAACGAGCATTTTTTTAAAAAAAAAATTCTAATAGTACAGAAGCGAAATGAGCTACGATGCTTGTGTCTCTCTCTTTTTTTTTTCTCACCCGTAACCTTCGGAAAATTGAGTCAATGGAAATGAAAGGCATTTGCTTGCCATGGGTGACTCTTGAGAACGGCGGCGTTAATTTATTGCAGTGATAATTGGGATAATAAAACGAGGCAGATGCTGGGGATGTTTTAAAGCTCTCTTAACCCTTTAGAAATTAACGGCCAGAAGATGGGCGGGAAGAGCACTGCGGGCCGCAATACCAAGAGGGAGTGCGAGTTTTAGCACAGGTGCATCTTTTCCAAGTGGGGATGCTCTAAGTTGCATCAGCCATTCTCAAACCTTTTGGGCTCTGGAGCCCGCTCCGTTCCTAGCAACAGACTTGAGGCGAGGGGTCAAGGCGGGGCGGGTGAAATTCCCAAGGCTTGGGCAACGACAGCTCAAACGATACAGTACAAAGCCAATTTCCAGCCCCATCAGATTGAGGCGACTGCCCTGTGGCACAGCAGCTTGGGAACAGGCCCATTGCACCCCCCGGGGCCAAAAAGGCAGCTGGAGTCTCCTTTGGGTGGGGGGACATTACCCCAGTCAGGCCCATTACCAGTGATGTCATGCAGGGGGAACGCGGGGGAACTCAGTTCCACTAGTTAAAATTAGGGCTGACTCCGCCCACTTCACTCTCCCTCCTCCCCCCTCCCAATTCCTCTGCAAAGAGCTTTTCTTCTTGGTTGGCCGGCACTCAGAGGGTTAAAGGGAGCGACTCCGGATTCCTAGGGGGGCGAAGGCAGTGATGTCATTCAGGGGGAACGGGCCAGAACGGGCGTTCCGGATCCTAACGGGCTCCGTGGCTGGTTCCAGGTTCCCGACAAGTGCCAATCAAAAGTGAGTTCCTGTCCCTAAATCATTTGAATGACACCACTGCCCATTACCTATGAGTGGGGCTACCAGATACACACTGGGACAGAGTGCCTATGTCTTTAGCCCCTGTATAGAGGAGGGAATTCTGGCAGGTGCAGCTCATCACGGGAGGGTTTGAAAAGCTGCACCTGTCAAAACCCCCTCTTCTATGCAATGGTTAAAGGTCGAGGCACTCTGCCCCAGTTTGGATCTGCCCCCCCTACCTGGGGGTCTACACAGAACTGCCCCAGCTCAATAGCTGCATTCCAAGTGCAGGAGGAGGGGACACAATGTGGTGGCAGTCTCTGCTGCGGTCCCTGGACCTCACACCGCAAAATGTCCCTCCCCATTCCTGCTTCACCCTCCCCTTGCCTTCCCACTGTCTGCCGTTCCACTTGACCCCCCTCCCAGTATTGTCATTCAGAAACGAGCTGCCGGAACGCGAGGCGGGACTTACCGCCTGATTGGCTGCCCGTTCGTGACGCGTCGCTGCCTGCCCGACCGCTGCGCGAGCACCCCTGGCTTCGGAGGGGGTGCCTGCTTGCCTGGGGCGCGCTCTGGGTGCCTAGGTGAGCCACAGAGGGGCGCGCCACCCGGAGGGAGCCCCTGCGGCGGACAGGCAGGCAGCGACGCGTCACGGACTGCCTGTCAATCAAGGAGTAAGTCCCGCCTCGCGTTCCGGCAGCTCGTTTGTGAATGACACTACTGCCCCCTCCAGCTCCACCACTGAGCAGACGGCAGGGAGGCTCCCCCAGTCTCTACTCTTCAGGACAGCTCAGCTCTGTTCCTTTGAAGCACTGGAAAGACGTTTCCGGGGAGGAACAAAGGGGACGGCCTTCGTCCCCTTCTTCCCGTACGTTTGCGATCCAGTGCCCAAAATCAGGTTTCCGATTAGCACTTTTCTGAAGAGAGTGACGGATTAATGCGGCAAAGCTGTTCACAGCCCCGTTCGAGCAAGGGCCCCATCCCTCTTCCACCGCGTCGGGGCCGCACATGGCACTGTGACGGTTGCGAGCGCACCATTGTCCTGGAAGCGCATTACGGACGGAATTGAATTGACGCACATAGTCTCGATGTGCCAATCCTTAGGCCAACCGGTAACTGGAGGCACAACAGATTGGACGGTAATGAGCTGCTCAGACACTTGCTAAGTATTTGTGAAAAATCATAAAGGGCAGAGGCAATGAAAGACGGCTGAGAACCTTTTGTGGTATGGGGGATAGAGCAAGGAATGCTTTTCCTGGTGTCCTCGTTTTGTCGAGCACTTGTACCTTTGGGCAATGGCATTGGGTGTGGCATTTTGGCCAATTTTTCAGGGAACCGTCGAAGAGAGAAATGTGATTCTGAGAAACGTTTCAAGTGTTTCCACATTCCTGAAGACGACTGTTGCGTTTGGTAACCTATGGTAGTCTACATACATGTTGTTTACAGGCACAATGATGTCACTTCCTGCTTAATGACATCACTTCCACTCTTGGGGGTATCCCAACAGGTTGGCATACCTAAACTGTGCACCCTGGTGCTGAAAAGGTTGGGAACCACTGCTCTGTTGTTTTGGGAGGAAATATCAGGAAATATGGAGAAAAACTGAACTGGGCTCCAACTATTCTAAGCTTCCAAAGCAAGTGTGGTAAGTCCCTGTACGGTGTTCCAAGTTGATCTCCCACCAGCTGGCTCTCAGCAGTCGAGTCTTGGCCGTGCAATTTGTTTTCTCTGACATGACTAGAGGAAGCTTGCATTGCACTGCGATGACCAAGCCTTCCTTTGTCAAAACACTGCCATTTCCACTACTGCTCAAGTGCAACAAATCCTTGACAAATACGACAAACAAACGCGGGGAAGATGTCAGGAGCACCTACAATCATTCTGTCAGTTGCTCCGTGGGAGCAGCTCTGAAAGGAGCAAGGTTGCCCTGATGGATTTCTCGTCCATCACCTCGCTTCCTGGTGACATCCAAATTCCAGGAGAAGAGGCAAGCAAAGTCTTGAAGCAATAGGCATGGAGGCTTTGCTCAACTTGTTCTTACTTTCTGCTGTAGGCTGCATCAAAAGATGATGATGATGATGATGATGACGACGATGATGCAATCATTACATGTTGTTGTTCTTCTTGTTGTTGTTGTTGTTGTTGTTCAGTCGCTAAGTCGTGTCCGACTCTTCGTGACCCCCTGGACCACAGCATGCCAGGCCTCCCTGTCCTCCACTAGCTTCCAGAGTTCGCCCAATTTCATGCTCATCGCTTCAGTGACACTGTCTAACCATCTCATCCTCTGCCGCCCCCTTCTCCTTTTGCCTTCCATCTTTCCCAGCATAAGAGTCTTTTCTCAAGAGTCCTCTCTTCTCATGAGGTGGCCAAAGTACTTGAGCTTCAGCTTCAGGATTTGTCCTTCCAGGGAGCAATCAGGCTTGACTTCCTGGAGGATTGACCAATTGGATCTCCTTGCAGTCCACGGGACTCTCAAGAGTCTTCTCCAACACCATAATCATTACATGTACATGATACAATTAAGGGTGCAATCCTAACCTGGAGTTAGGCCAGCCCAGTTAAGCCAGCAAAGTTTGGCTGGCACAAGGGATACCTTAAAGTATGTTTGGACCGCTCTCAGAGTCAGAGAGGCCAGCACACAGATGTGCGCCATCCTCCCTGACTCCGAGAGTGTCTCAAACGCGCTTTACAGTGGCCCTTGTGCTGGCCAAACTTTGCTGGCCTCGCTGTGCCGGCCTCACTCCAGGTTAGGATTGCGCTCTCTGCATCAGACTGTCAAAACCCAGATATGTTCAATATGTGCCAAGGCTGCACTCCTGCACCTGTGTATCCAGGCATACACATCATCAAACAAAGTGGCATTTCTGGTTAAGCATGCATAGGCTTGCTCTGATCATATATATTTTTTGATTGAATTTCAGCTGGAAAGCCTGGACTGGAACAGAGCAAGCCTATCATATTCCTCTATGGCCAATCAGAACTCTGAAGCAGCCATAGATTACCCACCATTCCATGATGAATCCCTGTTGCTCTTTGCTTGAAGAAGGCGTATGATTGGGCTACTTGGGGCTTGGGGCTGCGTGAACAGAAACTGAAGTTGGTGCTGAGAGTGGTGGGCAGGGTCCTCTCTGGGGTCCGTTGGCCAAGCCAGGATTGGTTCACTGCATTTCAATCTGCTCTGATCGCCAGTACAGTACATTTGAAGTCAAGGTTCTGGTCTTGACCATTCCAGTGCCACATGACTAGAAGCCCCAATTAGCAGCTTTCGTTTGGCCGGCCTGTGCTTCCTTGACAGCTCAGAGCTGTCAGTTTCCTTGCCCCTTGTCTGAACTTCTCACTATTTGAAAGCCACTTTCTCTATATTGTCTCCAGGCAGTTTGGGGCAGACACACAAGTTGGAATAGAGCCAAACGCAGCAGCCAAGCACTGGAAGATACTTTGGATGTCTTTGTACCTGTTCAGCTTGTTTTTTTCTTCTTCTTCTTTAGAGACATTGCTTTGTTCAGGGTTCTCTCCAAAGTAATTCTGTTCGGAGTGAAATTCTTTCTCAATCAAACTCGGACCTCGATCTCTCAGACTTGTTGGCCCCATTGAGCCGAAGGTACCAGCAGCTTAGGGCACACAGACAGTGATGTCATGCAGGGGGAACGCGGGGGAACTCAGTTCCACTAGTTAAAATTAGGGCTGACTCCGACCACTTCACTCTCCCTCCCCCCCTCCCAATTCCTCTGCAAAGAGCTTTTCTTCTTGGTTGGCCGGCACTCAGAGGGTTAAAGGGAGCGACTCCGGATTCCTAGGGGGGGCGAAGGCAGTGATGTCATTCAGGGGGAACGGACCAGAACGGGCGTTCCGGATCCTAACGGGCTCCGTGGCTGGTTCCGGGTTCCCGGCAAGTGCCAATCAAAAGTGACTTCCTGTTCCTAAATCATTTGAATGACACCACTGGGCACAGATGTGCGCCATCCTCCCTGACTCTGAGAATGGTCCAAATGCGCTTTGCGGTGGCCTTTGTGCCGGCCAAACTTTGCGGGCCTAACTGGGCCGGCCTAACGCCAGGTGAGGATTGCGCTCTGAGACTTGTATCAATCAGTTCCAGTCAAAACGGACTGTAATGCATGCAAATAATACTAGTGATGATGATGATGATGATGATGATGATGATGATGATGAAGAAGAAGAAGAAGAAGAAGAAGAAGAAGAAAAAAAAAGAAGAAGAAGAAGAAGAAGAAGAAGAAGAAGAAGAAGAAGAAGAAGAAACAGCATCAGCATCAGCATCAGCAACAAAGAGAACAGATAGGGGGAAATGAACATTCTCACAATATTAGGGTTTTTTTCTGGGAATAGGAGGGCAAAAGCCATGGCCTTCACTTAGCAAAAGACTCCTAACAGTCTTCCAGATGAATCAAGTTGCCAGTTACCTGCCCAACTCCTCCATGTCCCATTAACTCAGTTTCTTCCTCCGAACTTCCTCCACTCAACCAGAGAAGAAACTCTGGAGTCATCGCAAGGAAATGTTTCAACAAGAGCTTAATAGCAAGAAGATTTGGATTATCCTTTTTCCTGCAATGCCGCACAATCATTTGGGAAGGTAAGGCTATTACGCAAGCTACGCACACTTCATATTTCTTAAGTTAAGTAGACTCTCACTCCAGTTCTCTTCCATCCTAACCTAAATTTAAAATGCTAGAGGGGAAAAAAATCCTGGATGTGCATATGCTTGGTAGCATGCATTTGGAGGTTGGCAAGCTGCCCTCTGCTTTTCACCCCCTCAGTTTAAAAACATTGCATGGTGCCATCTTCTCAATGCAAGCACAGCTGCTCCAGGTTGAGATAAATTTCAAAATCTGTTTACCGTGCAATTTCCCAGGCTCATTTGCATCTTCTAATTATGGAACCTGTTAAATGTAGATGCTATTGATTCTTGCTGGTGGAAACGGCTGACCTTTGAAAGCTCTGCGAGGGATAATAGCACTAATTCACCGGGGCTGATAACAGGGACTGTCCATCAAAAGAGAATCGCAACTGTCTCACCTTGTGTCACTAGTCTTCTCTAGGCCAGCAGTTCTCAAACTGTGGCTCGTGACCCACTAGGTAGGTCGTGAGCCAATTTTAGGCAGGTCCCTATTCATTTCAAAGTCTGGTTTATTTTTAATGTATTAAAATTGGTGCTACCATGGTATGTGACTACATTTGGGGAAAATGCTATAGATCTGTACGTTTAAACTTTTAATTTACTTAATTGAGTTGATTCTGTTGTGTGGGAGTGTTAAAAAATTTTTCCTGCTTGATGATGTCACCTCTAGCCATGACATCACTTTATGATGTCACTTCCAGCCATCACATCACTTCCGGTGGGTGTGCTGTGGCAGAATGTCGTTCTAAAAAAAGGGGGTCTCACTGCTAAAGGTTTGAGGACCATTGCTCTAATTCAGTGGCTCTCAAACTTTTTAGCACTGAGACCCACTTTTTAGAATGACCATCTGTCTGGGATGGTCTGGGATGGTCTGGGATCTGTCTTTAGCACTTCTGGGACCCACCAGAAGTGATGTCATGGCCAGAAGTGCAGTCACCTGTTTGGGATACAAAAAAGCACAAAGTCTGGAGTTCTTCACAACATTTGGTTTTGTCATTTGGTTTTGTCCTTCCTCTGAGCTATCAATGACTAATTATTAAGAAGCTGAAAAACAAGGCTGCGCTTCATAACAAGTGCTGCCAGATCGCATTGCCAGGTGGAATTTGTCCTGCTAATTGACTCATTTTGTTTCGTTGAGTATCTTTTGAGGCCAGTCCAGCATCTCCAATCCGTTGGACAGGCAAGTCTATCTTTGGTTTAAATAAACACGACTCAGATGATTCAGTGCAGAACCGACCAGATCATACGAAGTGTGGGTCTGGACCAGTGGTGTCATTCAAATGATTTAGGAACAGGAACTCACTTTTGAGTTCAAATTCAAATGTTGAAAAAACAAAAACAAAAACAAAAAATCCGGAAGCAGCCACGGAGCCCGTTAGGATCCGGAACGCCCGTTCTGGTCCGTTCCCCTTGAATGACATCACTGGTCTGGACTCATGCTGGGGTGGGCATCTAGAGAACTCTTGGGGTTTGGGGCCCTAGAGAACTCTCAGACACTGCATTTTTAAGCAAACCAACTACCCATTCTATCACTGGACTCACAACTACCCATTCTATCACTGTGTGGCATGCTTATCCATTCTTGGACAAGGGACTCCCCCAACCCCCATTGAATACAGACCTCTTACGCTTTCTGAAGCAGGTTTCACAGTTTGAAAAGAGAAGGATTCAGAAACAAAGAAGCCAGAGAGAACTCCGAATTATGCAGGAGCAATCTCAGATTTTTTTTTTCCCCCTGAACATTTTGTTTCGTTGAGTATCTTTTGCAACTGTGCGCAGGGAAGAGAAGCCACACCGTGCCCTTGCAATTGTCAAGGCACTCAGTCACAAATATGACACATACATCTTGCAAGGCTGTCGGGAAGAACAGACAAAGCGCTCACAGCACAATTCTCCATGTCCCCTAGCAACTGTCTGTGCTTTACCCACCTCACAGGTTTAAGAGCCATGGGTGTACATCAACAACATTATGTATATATTTCACCATGGCATAGACTAGACATGCAGCACAGAGGCTTGTTTTGCTCAGTGGTATTTCTAAAGGCAAGAAATGCTTTCCATACCTGAAACAATAAAATATGGCAGTTTGTTCCCAAACTATGGGTCGTGAGCCACTTTCAGGTGGGTCACAAAGCACCTAGAGTGGCCATATTGCAAATATGGGAAGATGGGATGCTGGAAAGGAGGAGGGCACAAGGGATACCGTAAAGTATGTTTGGACCACTCTGGGAGTCAGGGAGGATGGCGCACGTCTGTGCGCTGGCCTCTCTGACTCCAAGAGCGGTCCAAACATACTTTATGGTGTCCCTTGTGCTGGCCTGACTTTGCTTTATTTACCTCATATTTACCTCAGAAATTTACCTCAGAAATTTACCTCAGAATGCCAGATACAAGGACAACAAGTTTGGACCACTCTGGGAGTCAGGGAGGATGGCGCACATCTGTGCGCTGGCCTCTCTGACTCCAAGAATGGTCCAAACATACTTTACGGTGTCCCTTGTGCCAGCCAAACTTTGCTGGCCTAACAGTGCCTTCCTAACTCCAGGTAAGGATTGCACCCTAAGTCTTGTCCTCTCAAATCTGTTAATTAACAAATTGAATTTTAATTCTCTGAGGGCGCAATCCTAACCAACTTCGGGGCATGTGCTGCATTCTGGAGTGGAACAGTGGTCATGAAGGCCTCCTCAAAGTAAGGGAATGTTTCTTCCCTTCCCTCAGAGCTGCCTTCTCCTAACCCCGGTGCTGGAACGTTGGTTAGGATAGCACCCTAAACGTCTTCCTTTTCAAAAATTGGACTGAGCCCTGAGGGGGGAAAAAAATCGATGAATACATGCTATTTCCTGATAGGCTTTTGTTGGGAATGAAAAGACTGAGTTTTCTTTTCTCTGTCAAAACCAGCTGCAGGAAAAAGAACAGAGTGAAGGGGGGGGGAGAAATAATCCTTTTCTAAGACGGCTGCTCTCACAGGTACAAATCTTACCTGTGCTATGTTGACTGGATGGCAGAGGTTTGCTGGAAAATATTTCAGGGGCTGACATGGAGTGACAACAAATGGAAATAAACTGCTTTATTAGTGTCAGGCAATTCTCCCAGGGACCTGCATTTTCGAGCTGATTCTTCGACCAACGAAGGAGGAATCTTCCCTGACAGTGGTCACAAGTAGGTGTCTAAATCTTCTTATATTGAAAAATGCTTCATGTCACTGCAGCTTACACAGATAAACAGTTTCAAACGGCATTAGCTTTTTTAACTGTGAAGGAACAAGGTGTCCTCTTCCTACTGCAGAGGGATTGCAAGGTGTCTAGAGTAGCTCAGGCAACTCCTTCTTATACTGAATGGAGCCCATTCTCCCTCCCCCACCAGCATTGTGTCTTTTATGAGGGCAAATCAAGGTGCTAGACCTCATTAAATTGCAATCTCTAGCAATGAGATTTTCTTTTTCCCCTCCAAGAGGGACAACTTGTCTTTCTGGCAGGTGTAAATTTCAGGTTCATAGTTCAGGTCAACTTTCCACACGGCTGCTCTGGAAAACAATCAGCAAGACAGATCTCATCCCATCACCATCCAGACATGATAGGGCTGTGGTTGCATTGTATTGTCTGAGCTTACAGTGGCCGTGGTTGCAATGGTCATAGCCTCTAGGTGGGTTTCAAGAAGAGATTTCAAGGCTGTCAGTGTGCTGACACCTTGTAGATGTTCTAAGAGCAAAGGCCAAGCTTCTTTCCAATAATCAATCCCTCCTTTTAGGCTGACTGACGTTCAAACTCGAGACATGCAGAACGCCCCAATGTGTTTCCTTGTTCCTTATGGAAACTCCATGGTTCTCCCTTGAATATTTTCTATTTCCTCTTCGGATGCAACCTTGAATATTTTTTTTCCAAAAGTCACTTTGAGGTTTTTTCCCCCCCCACTTCAGTAGCAGCCCTTTTTTAGCCCCAGAGGACAGGATGTGAACATTGCTCACATGGGTAGAGGCTGGTAAAATACATTGATCAATCTCTAGTATTTATATACCGCTTTTCAACACAAAGTTCACAAAGCGGTTTACAGGCAGATAGTAACATTCAAGTTAAATGGCTCCCTGTCCCAAAAGGGCTCACAGTCTAAAAGAATGGAGAACACCACCAGCAACAGCCACCATAAAAGACACTGTGCTGGGGTGAAGAGGGACAATTGCTCTCCCCCTGCTAAATATAAGAGGACACCACTTGAAAAAATGCCTCTTGCCCAGTTAGCAGGGGTTCGCATTGATGGTTTAAATCACAGTCTGTTGACATGAATGGAATGCCCACACATCAAGAAGTTGGATGCATCTGCTTACCAATAGTGTTGGCAGGGCAGTGAGTGCGGGTTATGGTGTTAGAAAGCAGCGTAATTTCCCCAGAGGGTTATTCTTTTTTCCCTCTACGCCGGTAGGGAATAATGATGCAAAGCATATCCAGGCAAGGCACTGCAGAAATCTCGCATGCACACAAGCAACCTGCAGCAGCCCATTTCCACGGCAAATGCGCCACGGTGCATATCTTCAGCTCTATCCATGTGGGTGCATATCCCATGTGGCGTGGTGCAGAGCAGCGCCACCAAGGTCAGCTGTTGTACATTATTGATGACCAGCTTCTCGAGATGCTTTTGTTTTCCCCCGTCGACATAGAAACACATTCTCTCTCTGATTGCCTAGGAGGTGGCCCGGTTGCTTTGTAGCAAGCAGCGTGGCTCTTTGTTTGTTTTCACTTATTATGTGAGATCTCCTGGCGACTAAAAACACAAAACAAAGCCTTCCTAGGATGACAGAAGCACGGCTTGTTCACAAGGAAGAAGAGGGTGTAGCGTAATCTAAGGACAAATTTCGATGTTGTAGCAAACCCCGTGGAACCTTATCCAGGCTTATTGGCAGAATCAGTGTTCTAGCCAGAGCATGGATCTGAGCAGTAGTTTTCATGACTTGCACTTGTGTTTGATGATAAAGCTAACTCCCATCCACAGTCCGGTGTCTTCCTTGGGGGTGGTGCAAGGGTAATAGGCTACCTCAGAATGCCAGATGCAAGGCAGCGAGATACAAGTATCTTGTGTGCTTTCTGAGGCATCTGGAGGGCCACTGGGAGATACAGGAAGCTGGACCAGATGGACTCTTGGCCTGATCCAGCAAGGCTTTTCTTATGTACTTATGTTCTTATGAGCATGGGCTTGGTAAGAAATCCAGATCTTTGGGCAACTGCAGGGGAAGCTGGCATCTGGACAGGGTTCAGTACCTTGGATAGCTCCAAGAGGCGGCAGGAGAAATATACCCAGATAGAGCAATTTCAGATGCTGCCTCAGCACAAGATTGGAACTTATCAATGTGTGTGTGTGTGTGTGTGTGTGTGTGTGTGTGCATGTACGTGTGCGTGTGCATGTGCGTGTGCGTGTGAGTGCGTGCCTCTGGCAGCAGAGTTTCATGAAGGAACTGGTCCCAAGTGCATCCCATCCAATGAATCCTAGGTTTGCTTTTGACATTCGCCAATGTGCACTGTTTCCTTTCAAGGAAATACACATCCAGGAATGTGCACATTTTGTCTCATTAAATCTCTGCTTGCACAGCTACAAAGATTTGCCCAATCAAAGTAAACCAGTTCTCTCCACGTTGAGTTTTGCTGATCTTACAGCTGTTTCAAGGCACACAAAAAAGATGGCAGCCGTAAGTGGATTCAGCAACCAGAATCGACCTATAGGGAACCCAGCCTATTCAGAATTGGGCGCGGAGAGGTGACAAATGTAAATAAACCCTGCGTCAAACTTCTACAGGATCCAGTTATTTGGGTTTCAAAAACAGCCCTTCCATTTTCACTGGCTGATGATATGGCTGAATAATTCTTCTAAATTATCTTTTAACACCGTTCTATTACAAAACATTTGCACGTTAAATGCAATTGTTTTCCTTTTAAGCCCAGCTGAAATTAGGCTCTTAACTATGTTTCCAGAGTGATTTAGTGAGTGGAATCACACGGCCGTCCGTTCCAGGATTCTGCTCTGCGAATAAAACCATCGGAGGAAAGCCCCCCAAAACACTCCATCTTGGCATTAAGTTCTGTAGAACAAATAAATCTCCAGAAACTCAACAGACCCAGCAAGTTCATTAACAGTTATGCTGCAGCAGGAAATGAAAGCAAATAAATCCACCGACTCTGACGTTTTAGTTTTTGCACCAGTGGGGACTGGGTGGGTGTCCACCTCCTGCCTTGCTTTTTTGAGATTGGCAGGAAAGCTGGTCACATTCATACAAAGCACCTGGTCAGGTCCTCTGGGAGACGTTTCACCCTTCAGAATGTCACCTCTCAGGACCCATTGCTGGAAGGCAAATGGAGGAGATGTCAATGGACTTGACACCCTTGAAGGAAGCATCTTGTTGAGAAACAGGACGCTGGACTAGATCAGCTATTTTCAACCAGTGGGCTGAAATATATTGACGATCAATGAAAGGTAGGTGTGCCACCAGATTTGAGGGCGTGGGGTGTTCATTTATTAGTAGGTTAATGAGGGGACTTGGAATGGCCGACAAGGCCAATTAGTCTTGGCCTTGTTGTTGTTCAGTCGCTAAGTTGTGTCCGACTCTTCGCGACCCCATGGACCACAGCATGCCAGGCCTCCCTGTCCTCCACTAGCACACACACCCTGAGGCAAGTGGTCCTTCCTGGTGCTCCCCCCTTCCCACTCTCCCACTTAGAACTAATCTCCGGTGAGTTCCATGTGAAGTTTGCCCAACTTCATGTTCAGGTCTTGGCCTAGGGAAGGTCAACAAGGTCAACAATGGTCAACTAGCGCCCAACAAAGGATGGTGCTCCTTATCAATTGTAAAAAAAAACAAAAACTGATGGCGTACTTTAACGATTCTAGCACCTGGTCAATGTTCCATGAGATGACAACCGTTGAAAATCACTGGACTAGAGGGACATTGAACCCATAAAACTGGTTCATGTTTTAAAAGCATTCCCACCCTCTCCCTCCGAATGCATCTAATAAATGTGCAAAAAACCAAAACCATTGGGACAGTTTCTAGTAAAAGAGGCAATTACCATTATTAATTTCATTGACATCTCCCCAATATCTCAGGATACCTTTTGGGCACTACCATGGCAACATATCTCTTTGATTTTTTTTTTTTAAACAAATGATGGAAGGAGAGCCTCAATGTGGAATATACTGCAGGAAGCTGAAGTGCTGCATAACAGCACTTAACGTTCATTTTTTTTTCTCCGAGTGCCGGATTTAGACTACTTGAAGGCGCAGAGCAACTGTGAAAGAAAATAAATTGGTGGAGATTAGCAGACAAGTAGTAATAATAAGAGTTAATACTGCGTTGATGTGTCAGGCAAGTCTGGAAGGCAAAGCTTTGTGTTCCTTAAAAAAAAATGGAGACATTTGCCAAATATTGAGTACCAGTGTCGTCTGCAAGTGGAGCAGGGCCTGCGTTCTTGTTTCCTGGAATCTCTGGAAAGTGTGAAGAAGGTCACTCATGGTTTCCTAGCCACGTGCAGTGGTGCCTCAATCCAACAGCACTAGCACTCACACGGGGGGGGGGCGGTCCGTGTCCCCACATCAGTGCTAGTGACATTGGGCCAACATTGCTGTTTGTGCCAGCCCAATGGCGCCTGGTGGATTGCCCTGGTGGATTGCTCAATGGCGCCCTGATTCACCTGTGCACCTGTCCACCTGAGAATAAAGAAAACCTTTGGACCAGTAGCACACACACCCTGAGGCAAGTGGTCCTTCCTGGTGCTCCCCCCTTCCCACTTTCCCACTTAGAACTAATCTCCGGTGAGTTCCATGTGAAATATGCAATCCTTGCTAGCTGAGGACGGCTGCACGCATCCCATTGACCTATTTTCCAGCCTCTTGTTGGAGAATATTGTACCGCCACGGCACTTCTCCACAATTATGCTCACTGGAAATGTAGGGTGCCACTTCCTCCCCCCTCCCCGGAAACAAACGCATGCAAAAGCACCAACTCATTAAGTCGGAATTCCTTCACATCTCTCCCTCCGCCACACATTTTACATTTAATAGGACTCCCCCATGTAGACAGATAGGCCTATTCAGTCGCCCCCTTTTTATCTAAAAAAATGGCACTTAATTTCTTGCCATGAACTCGATTAACTGTGAATTATTAGCTCTGTTAAATTAATAGCTTAAATTCTTAAGATATTTTCAATAATTTGGACACAGGATGCCAGGCACGCTGCGTAATCTGAAGCCTAAATGGTCTGTGGCGACAATAAAGCATTATGTATAGACAGCTTCTTCTTTTTCTTCTTTCTCTCTCTCTCTCTCTCTTTAAGAGCAAATAATTATTCTTTGGTCGCAGCTCGTACAAAATCTGCATTAGCATTACCGCGAGAGATGAATTACAGGGCATTATTTGGTGGCACCAGTATATTCAGCATCCCGTAATTCCGTGATATAAGAAGAAAGGAATGATTTATCAAAATCCACCGGGTGATCAATTCATAACAACAAAATAGATGTCTTTGTTTGCCTCGCTGCAGCGGCACTAAATCATCAGAGAGGCGCAGAACACTGTAGCGGTATAAAATATGGCATTCGAGAGGAGCTGCCATATGGAAACTCCCATACCGTCAGCCATCTTTAATAGCTCCACATTTCCTGGATGAATGAGTCCCTCTGCTCTTTCTCTTTGGCCACTTTGCCAGGGTATTGCTCCACACATCCGATGATACGCCACACATCAGAGATGGAGACATCAGGCTGTGGCATACCTGAAGACGTGCAGAGGGGTGCAACTGCACCGGGCGACAAGCTTTAGGGGGGCAGCAAACTGAGCTTGACACTAGTGGCCAAAAGTGTGAAAACCTTGGTGAATATGATTGATGCCATCATATATCATTGGAGAGGGAATTTAATGCAGAATGCAAAGAAACAAATTGGAGTGAAACAAAGAAACAAATCTTCATTCTATCAAAAGTTATGGCAAAAAAAACAACAACCAAGAAAATGAAAATGCAACTATGATGTCACCTCCTGTTGTGATGTCACTTCCTGAGCATCGTTTTGCCCTCTGCACGGGACTACATTTTCGTTAGCTACCTGCAGTGAGTTGAAACTGTGGGCCCTGAAGCCAGACGTAAGGAGGCAGGACTCGTGGTGTGATTTTGGAAATGATGGATGTTCCTGGTAAGATCTACCCTGGTCAATGTTCAGGCTGCCAAGAACTGCAGTAGCACAGAAATGCCTGGCTCAGTTTCTCTGGGACTTCCCTGCTGGACCGGGAAGAGTTTCGCAGCATCAGCATCCGACACCAACGATAAGCAGGGGAACAATGTGGCCTTCTTCGGCAGGCAATTATTAAAGTTATATCATCTGGCTCAGCTTGCAGCTGAATCTCAGTGGACGTGCTATGGAGAAATGGAGCTACAAGCTCATCGAGCATCCCGTTCCAACACGTTTTGCTGTCCCCATATTGAGCGCACAAGATACAGTCAACTTGCTGAAGGTCTTCGTCTAGTCCAAACTGTGGGCGCAATCCTAAACTGAGTTAGGCCGGCATAAGCTAAGCCAGCAAAGTTTTGCCAGCACAAGGGACACCACAATGTATGTTTGGGCCACTCTCGGAGTCAGAGAGGGCAGCACACAGACACGCACCATCCTGCAAGGGAGTGGCAACAGGATGCAACAGGATCTTGTTGTCTCATGCCTCCCTGGGGCACCTGGTGGGCCGCTGTGAGATACAGGAAGATGGACTAGATGGGCCTTTGGCCTGATCCAGCAGGGCTCTTCTTCTGTTCTTATGTTCTTATCCTCCCTGACTCCGAGAGTGGTCCAAATGAGCTTTACGGTGGCTCTTGTGCTAGCCAAACTTTGCTGGCTTATGTTATGCCAGCCTAATCCCAGTTCAAATTCAAATTTCAAAAAACCTTTAATGGCATCAAGTAAACAAGTAACAAAGGCAGGCAAGTCATATACACACTACTACTGAATGACTGCCTCTCCATAAATTTTTAAATAACATTAAAATTAAGAGCACTCTGCTATTTTTCGACGTCTATTGTTAGTTTTTACAATAGAATAAAGAAATTCTGCTACATGTTGTATAACGACTGAATCCGAAGCTCTAAGGTAAGAGGATAGTAAAGCCACCTCATCCTCCGAATGATCCCCATCTTTACTTAAAGAGAAGAACTTATAACGAGCATGTTGATGAAAAGGACAATAAAAGAAGAGATGAATCAAAGTTTCCTGAGTCCTAAGCGCACACGGGCATAATCTTTCAGTATATGGGATATTGTGGAATCTGCCCCATAATATCTCCGAAGGAAGTGCATCACATCTAGCTAATGTGTAAGCACGTCTTTCATTACTGTTCAAAAGAACTGAAAGATAGGTGGGAATTGTACCCAGGTGGACAGGCATAAGCCATGGCAAGGGAAGATGGAGATTACTAATCGTCATTGAGAAATCCGAGATCTGATTGTCCCACAGTTTCTGCTTAACTAATTTAAGCGCAGCAGTTAGAGGTATATCTCCAAACAACTCAACGCTAAGGCCCAATTGGCTCAGTTTATCTTCACACATAGAGTTGGTGAAGAAAGCGTCTCTTTTTAGGTGGTATAATAGACCATTGTGGGAATTATTATAGTAAATTTTCAACCAGAATCTAAGGGTTCTCAGCCAGGCCAAGGTCTCAATTTTCAATTGTCCTAATTCAAGACATAAGACTTGATAGGGCACTGAATTTGGCAAGGCTAAAATCTTCCTAAAGAACATGGCCTGATTCGTTTCACATGTATGGTTAAATGCCTTTATCCATACAGGGATTCCATATAATAATTGATTAACAACTTTGGCATTGTACACCCTGACAGCTGCCGGGACGAATAGGCCACCTTCTTTATAAAAGAAACTAAGAATAGCCCGGGTGGTAATTTTAACTGCCTCTAGTGCCATTTGTCGATGTCCTGACCAGGAGTGGTTATAGGAGAACAAGACACCTAGATACTTGAAATGCTTTACCTGCTCGATAGAGTGACTATTAAATACCCATCTTTGGGGAGACCAGCTTTTGGCGAAAACCACTATTTTTGATTTAGAATAATTTAAACAAAGTTTGTTCTTTGAAAAGTAGTCCAAACAGCCACGAATCAGTCTCTTAAGGCCCACGCGAGTTCTGGACAAAAGAACCGCATCGTCTGCATATAGCAAAATGGGGGTCGCAATATCCCCCACTTTGGGAGGATGGGCATCTATCTCTGCCAGGTGCGGGGCCAGATCGTTCATAAAGAGGTTAAAGAGGGTAGGGGCCAGCACACAGCCCTGTTTCACTCCTTTATTTGTTGGGAATTCTTCAGAAAGGAGACCCTCCTGGGAACACCTAACCCTACAAGACGTTTTGGTATATAAACATCTTATCAGCATAAGGAGATAGGGATCCACTCCCAATTTTTCCAATTTACTCCATAGGAGGGCCCTATCGATGCTGTCAAAGGCTGCTTTAAGATCTAGAAAAGCAGCATAGAACTTGGTTTTGGGTTTGGCTGTATATTTGGCAATAAGATGGGATAGGACTATACAATGATCAATAGTGGAACCCAGTTTAGGATTGTGCTCTGTGTGTGTTTATGTGTGTGTTTTACAAAAAAAAATCCCTGAGATGTTCCGAAAGCAGTGCTACATGTTTGGGGGCCTAAGGTGCATTTAGGGCAGTGCATGTCCCCTGCATGATCTTAGGAGTGCTGCAAATGTGTCGTAAGGCCTGTCTGCGCTGCTCCAGAGCATGCTAGAGCTGGTGTGAGGATGAAGGCCGGCCGGCCTGTGGCAGGAACCAGCACAAAGGTAAGGCTGGCCGAGTTTGGCCAGCATGGGGTGGGGTGTGGAGTGGTGAGGGTGGAAGGAGGACGGACAGAGGATGGGGGAAGGAGGCAGGTGGAGGGCAGACCCAAGGACCGGCCGGCCCAAGGAAGGAGGTGGAGCCAGGATCAGGCCGACTCCTAACCCCCATCCTCCGCCAGGTCAGCTGCTTGGATTGGTGCCAGAGACTTCGCTGGTGCAGATCCGAGTAGCCCCATTGGGACAGGAGGAACTCCCCCTTACCCTGCACCAAGCGACAGCCCACCCCCAACCCGTCCTCAATACAGCACAGGCCAGCAGGGCTTCCTGTGCCAGCACAGTATAAGATTGGGCTGCCCATTCCGTCGTCACCATTTTCTCCCACCGCTAGCCATTGACCTACGAGGGGCGGGCTACGTTTTGCTGGAGGCGCCGTATTGGAATTCCAGCACTGCAGCTTGCATCACTGAGTCTGTCTAATGCTTTTAGGCCACCTCTGAACGTGACCCACATCCAGGCTCATCCAGTGGTGTCATTCAAATGATTTAGGAACAGGAACTCACTTTTGATTGGCACTTGTCAGGAACCCGGAACCAGCCACAGAGCCCGTTAGGATCCGGAACGCCCGTTCTGGTCCATTCCCCCTGAATGACATCACTGCCTTCGCCCCCCTAGGAATCCGGAGTCGCTCCCTTTAACCCTCTGAGTGCTGGCCAACCAAGAAGAAAAGCTCTTTGCAGAGGAATTGGGAGGGGGGAGGGGGGAGAGTGAAGTGGGCGGAGTCAGCCCTAATTTTAACTAGTGGAACTGAGTTCCCCCGCATTCCCCCTGCATGACATCACTGGGCTCATCCCTTTCCCAAGGTCCATTGACGGCACTGCCTTCGTGCTGTTATTCCGGGTTTTTAGGCTTGCGGCTCCCTGGACATTTGCCATTCCAGCGCCACTTGACTTGAGCAGCAACTTCCTCCTGCCCTTTGCTCAAGGTGCCTCCGCCGCTGTGCTTGGCGCATAGTGCGCCTTTCCCCCCACTCCCACTCCGAACGTTGCTTACAAGCTGATTTTTGTTCAGTTCAAGCACTAACATGTTGTCTTTTGCTTCCTGATTCGGGCTCTTCCACCCCATGGGGAATTGCCTTGCTTCCACGTTGCACAGCAAAGCCCCTCAGCGGCGCAAATGAAACATATTCTTATCCTGTGAGCGCATAAAAAAAAAAAAGAACACCACTGATTATATCTCTGAATTCATGCTTCGTCAAATGGCATTAAGCTCCGCTCTTCCAGCTAAAGCCCAGCCAAGCCTGTAGGCTGGTGCATTCGAAAGACGGTAAAACCCACTTGGAAGTATGTTCCAGATAATAATAACTTGTACATATTATGCTCTCAGTTATTATTATACTCTCAATTACCCCTGCTAACTGGGCAAGAGGCACTTTTCACGTGGTGTTCCTCTTATATTTAGCAGGGGGAGAGTAACAGTCCCTCTTCACCCCCGTGCAGTGTCTTTTCTAGTGGCTGTTGCTGGTGGTGTTTTTGCATATTTTTAGATGGTGAGCTCTTTCGGGACAGGGGGCCATTTATTATTACTATTTGCCTGTAAACCACTTTGTGTTGAAAAGCGGTATATAAATATTATTTGAACGAACGAACGAATGAACGAACGAACGAACGAACTTTGTGTTGAAAAGCGGTATATAAATATTATTTGAACGAACGAATGAACGAACGAACGAATGAATCTGGAATGGCCCAATATTTGGCACACGCTGGCTTGGGGGTTGAGCAGACCAGGTCATGCTCAACATATGGGCTCCTCAGGTCTATGCCTGCTGTTTAGCAGGTGCAGAGCCAAGGACACCGTGCAGCCTGGATCGGGGCCATGCAGCCTGGGGCTGGAGCTTGGATGCAGCTGAGAGGCGGGTTCGGCCGGCGCTGTCGGGCCAACGCTGCTGCTATCGTCAGCCCAGCATAGGGCCTTGAACTGCACCCTTGCAGTGACTAATCAGTTCAACAGCCCCCCCCGCCTCCCTCGCTTCCTCCAATCCCCATGCCGCCTCGGCATGGAGCCTCCCTTGCGCCAACCGGCTTTGTTCAGTGCGGGAGAGGCTCAGCGCCGGTGCTGCCTGAAGCGCTGGACCTGTTGCTTGAGCTTTGATGCGGGGGTGCAGATTGGCGCCCCCGTGTTGGCGCTCCGTCTCTTGTGTCGACGCAAGGGGCGCAACACGATTGCACTCTCAGAGTCAGGGAGGATGGCGCACGTCTATGTGCTGGCCCATCTGACTCTGAGAGTGGTCCAAACCAGTGGTGTCATCTAAATGATTTAAGAACAGGTACTCACTTTTGATTGGCTTGTGTTGGGACCCGCCCACCGGAAGTGACGTCATAAGCCGGAAGTGAGGTCGTGGCAGGAAGTGACATGAAAAAAGCCCTTTTGGAGGCCTCAGACGATTTTAAACTGACCCAACAGTTGCAACAGTATTCCACAGCACCCCCAGAACATGTGAAGGAGGACTGGCATCATGTTAAAACCCCAGAGCAACTCATTTTTCAGTGGCAAGGAAAGGAAAGGCTCCGCTCGCTGCCTGCCTGCCTGGCTCTGAGAACATGCAGGCAACTCAAACATGCAGGAAATTCAAACGTTGCAGAGGGTGGAGTCGACGAGTGGGTGGGCGAATGGGCGGGGCCAGCTGTAATCCTAGAAACCAGTACTCGCGTACCCCCGCGTACCCCCTGCATGACATCACTGGTCCAAACCCGCTCTACTGTGTCCCTTGTGCAGGCCAAACTTTGCTGGCCTAACTGTGCCGGCCTCTCTCCAGGTTAGGATTGCACCCCTACTGCCATTGACGCCATAGAATCAATGGTTCCCTATCTGCAGATTCGGCTTCCACTGGGCTTTCCAGGAAACTAACACCAGCAGATTCCGAAAACTGTCACATTTTTAGGATGCAAATCAATGGATATTGCCTTGAACTCTAAATTACACAAATCCATCTTCCCTAATTATGGTGGACACCTAATGCCTGGAAGCAACAAAGGCAGGGTAAGGTTTCTCCAAGAAACCAGGATGCAATGCAATTCTTCTGAACACTGGATTTGAAAATTCTGGTATGGACGCACGATCCTTAAGTTAAATCCACCCCGTAGATACATCTTCCTAAACAAGCATGGCAGGAACTAGGACCTAAGGCTGTCTAGCTAAGTTTAGCTTAGTTTCCCTCCAGACCACAAAGCCCAAAACTACAATGACACATTGCCCATTTGGCCGCAAGCTCCTTGCGCCGGCACCACTCATCATTTCAAGCGCATTATCTGTGACATTTCTTTGTCATAATTACACTTCAATTTAAAACGACTAGGAAATTAGTGAATTTCCATATAATTGACAAGGGAAAGAAGTAGGGAAGACTGATTCCAAGCACATTTTCCCTCTTCCCATTTTTATGTAACTCACAGCGCAATCCTAACCTAGAGTTAGGCTGGCACAGTTAGGCCAGCAAATTTTGGCCGGCACAAGGGACACCGTAAAGTGCACTCTCAGGTCATGGAGGATGGTGCACATCTGTGTGCTGGCCTCTCTGACACCAAGAGTTGTCCAAACATACTTTACGGTGGCCCTTGTGATGGCCAAACCTTGCTGGCTTAACCGTGCTAGCCTAACTCCAGGTTAGGATTGCGCCCTCAATAAAAGTTTCTTTATAAAAAAAGTTTTTTTGAATTACAACCAGAATTGAATTAATCAAGCTGAGCTTTAAATTAATTTAATAGTGACAGATAAACTCTAATGCAAATGAGATGTCTGTCTCGTGAGGCAGTTCCAGCAAATATAATTTTAGATTCTTCTTTTCTTTTTGGAAGAAAGATATGGAATTAGTCAAATTCTTGGCTCATTTACATCTGTGAAACCCCACTGACTTCTTCACGGAAATTCTGCACCTGATAATGTGATGTAGCAGAGTTAGTTTCAGTATATTTTAACCCTTTATAACAATTGTCTGCATTGCACATTTCTTTTGTATGATGTTGATAAACTGGATTAAATCGCCCGTGTGCATAAGATAAGACGTCACGATTTTTCCATGCTCAGTTTCTGAATTATTCTCCTGGTTGGCTCTAGCTTGAATTCCACACTTTCCCATTTAACTAGGAGAATTCCAAAATTAATCATGAGACTCCATTTTCAATGGGTTTATTGTTGTGCTGATCTGAAACCCTCCTTCCTGAGTTTTTCAGCTCTTTTCCAAAATAGGGTGGAGATTTATTGCTATTTTTGTGGGCATTGATTTTCTTTATAAATGACGGGGGGACGTAAAAGTTTATTTTAAGAGGAAGCAGTCCTTGGCCAATGATCGTACCTTCGTACGATGTGTAGAATTTGATTCATTGAATCAATGAATTCTCTCTCTCTCTCTCTCTCTCTCTCTCTCTCTCTCTCTCTCTCTCT
>JAJKFI010000023.1:12037369-12074221 GCA_029204185.1 Lerista edwardsae | reverse complement strand
CTCTCTCTCTCTCTCTCTCTCTCTCTCTCTCTCTCTCTCTCTCTCTCATGAACTATTCAATCAGGTTGGGCATGCTTTCTGTGCAGAGTATCCACCAAAAAAATGGGCAAAGCAGTTGCCCTCAGTTAGAAATTAGAAACTCTCCTCTGCTTTATGCTTTAAAACGATGCTGTTGAAAAATAATTGCCACAGCAGGTGAGCAAGGCGCATCTCCTGAAACATACTGACAGTCGCAATCTGATAATTTGGATCTGGAATTAGAAATCTGGTGTTCTCAGATAGCCGGAGCAATTAAGGGAAGCAGGTGCTTAGACAGTTGGTGAATCCGAGAGGATGGAAACGGGCGTGCTTCAGAAAGCCCACATTTCCTGCGTCGACGATCGCAATAAAATGACAAGGACTCATTGATAATTCGATAACACTTGGAGCAGTTCTCCTCGGTAGTTTCTTTTGCAAATGCAATGATTTCAACTTGCAAGCGCAATAAAAATGATACTTAAAATCTTTTTTTAGGTTCTTTTTCATTTGTTACCGATAAGCTCAAGGAGGTATGTACTAGTCCCTGGGTATTTGTGGGGGTTTAGTTTCTCCCCCCCCCCCGCAGTGAATACTGACCTCGGTGGATAGTGGAGTCTCTTTAAAACACATGAACTGCCCAATCCTCACCAGGGCTAGAACAGACAAGCAACTAGCTTGTGCCATATCTAAGCCCAGTTAGGAGGTGGCTGTGGCACAACTCAGGGTAAGGTGGCATTGGTAATACCCCAGCCACCCCTATGGGGCTACTCAGCCCTCGCTGGTGCCAATCTAAGTGACCCATGTAGGGGGCAGGGGTTAGGAAAAAAAGTGCTGGATCCTGGCTCTACCTCCTCCCCTCTCCAGCCTCCCCCCTACTCTACCTCCCCCGTCCCATTCTCTCTTCCCTTTGCCCTCTCTCCGCCCTCCATAGGCCGGCCTTATCTGCTGCTAGGGCTGGCGCAAAAAGGTCCTTGTGCCAGCCTCTCTGACTCCAAGAGTGTTGCAACACTTGTTTAAGACATTTGTAGGCTAGCCCACATTAACTGCCCAATAGGCGTGCAGGGGGGGGTGTTAGCACCATGCCCTAAAATTCTGTAGTGTTTCTTAAATTCTATGTGTCTTTATTTATATGCAACCCACTTTATATTCCAGCATAATGAGTGACTGAATGTGTGTGTGTGTGTGTGTGTGTGTGAGTGTGAGTGAGAGAGAGAGAGAGAGAGAGAGAGAGAGAGAGAGAGAGAGAGAGAGTGCTAAGGTGTCTTTATCAGCATAATTTATAGGGCGCAATTTCCAGAACTGCCATTTCTGCTTATTCTCCACTTTTCCCCCCGTCCTCAGCAAAATAATCCCAGGCAATTACTCACAAACAGTGCTTGGAAGTTAGTTACACTCCCACCTTCCTCTGCATCGGCGCTCCAATTAGATTCCTTTACATATTAATTCTCCCTCTGTCCTCTCCAAACGGTTCGCATTTGGCTGCGAATTGCATTAATCATGCCTTCCGCGTTGCGGTAATTAAACCCGACAAGCGGGCACACCAATAGAAACTCCATCCCATCTGTGGCGTCATCTGAAGGCAGGCTGAGAGCGACCTGCAGAAAGGGAAGCAAATAACCCGACTGGTAGCAAAGGCATCTTTGGGATAGCGCAGTGACCCCATTCTCTGGGCTTCGCGTCCTCCTAAATTAGCCAGCGGTGTCTCAAACCTTGCAGCAGCCTTCCAGCCATCTGGCTGAGATCACCCTCCGGAGGACAAATCAAGTGTCAAGGAACACTCTTATTCTACGGGGAAATCAACCTCTGCAATTCGATGTGCGCATCTGACCTCTCCGCGAAGACAGAAGAGCGGGTGTTCTTTTATGGCTCTCGGTGCTGGCACCCCTGAATCTCGATATCCATTCCTGCCGTCAAAGGAACTCCGTTCAACAGTGAACGCCGGGAAGATCCGTTGTGTCTCTTGCGCTCGCCTCCCTCCCCCAACCCCGCTTCTTCAATGTGAAAGCTGCCCAGGCAGCCGAGGAGAGGAGAGGAGAACTGGCCATGGCAAAATTCAGATGAGAATTCCGGGCTTTGTCTCCTTGCCCCAGAGCAGGCTCCAACCACCCTTGGGGTTCCTCAGATCTGCACCTGCTTTTAGCAGGCACGAATTGGGGCCCTGCGGCCTCCCAATGGGGCCTTGGATGTGGCCTAACGGTTGCATCCAGGCCCCTCCCTCTCCCCGGGTTGGCATACCTGCTGGCCCACCGACTCCACACCCAGTTCCGCCTCCTCCCTGCCCTCCTTCCTCCCAGAACCTCCTCTGCCCCAGTGCCCCCCCACACATTCTCTCTCTCTCTCTCTCTCTCTCTCTCTCTGACACACACACACACACACACACACACAGAGAGAGAGAACTGGCAATGGTAATGTACACCAGCAACTCCTTAGCGTCAAAGCTCGAAGCCTCTGTTGTTCTTACGAGATTGTGGGGAACTACACATCTAGCCTGGTGATGGATTGGGAGTATCAAATATTGATTCTGGAAGGTCAACTACAACTCCTGAAATCTGCCTTTGGATTTTATGTCGGAGATTCATGCCTGAATAAATCATGTTTGCCTATCTACTTTAACCTCAGGATTTTCCGCCTCGCATTTCGAGCAAGCTCTTTTTTTGTTTTTGTTCCAGCGCTTGCTAACACGGTTAGCAATTCCCCACGGAGTCCTTTGTAATCGAGGCGATCCGAGGTCAGCCGCTGATTGCGGCAGAAGAGAGGATATGGTGAAATGCAGCTACGGAACACTGAGAGAACGCAGAAGCAACAGGAGAAAGTGGAAAGCATCTTTCAAGGTGTTCCATTGCAAATTCTCCCTTCAAAATGAAAGAGCGTGAAGGAGTGGGACTCCATTGACATTTGAGAAACAGAATGTTCTTGAGAACTTTGTTGGCATTTCAAAAACACTCATGTTTTGAAACAGAATGTTTGGCCTTCAGTGTATCTTTAGGAGTAGGAACCACAGTGATCAGATGCCTTCATTCAAACCACCCAGCACGTCCTAGATGACAATAAGAAGGGGCCTGCAACACTTCAATTCTCACACAAGAACATAAGATGAGCCCTGTTGGGTAAGACCAAAGAGGGCCCATCTAGTCCAGCTTCCTGTATCTCCCAGTGGCCCACCAGGTGCCTCAGGGAGCACACAAGACAACAAGATGCTTGAGTCCTGTGGCCACTCCCTTGCACCTGGCATTCTGAAATAGCCTATTACTAACGTAAGGAGGTTGCACCACCCATCATGGCCTGTAGCCCACAATGGGCTTTTCTTCCAGAAATCTGTCCATAGCAGGACGATTCAGCGAGCAATTCAATGCAGAACTGAACAATGAACTGCTGTATTGGGGGGAAAAAAAAAGCTGCTGGTAGTTTAAAGAAAGCAAAAATAAATTCGTTCCAAGCTCTTCTTCCCTTGCCTCTTCCCACTCCTACACCAGGGAGGGAGGGACTATATCCGGTATTCAAGCGAGGTGGGCAAGGGGCTTTGTTCTGTTCGACATACAATGGGGCTCCCACACCAAATGAAACATATTAGCATGTACCATGCGCCGGCAATACAAGGCGCTGTTATGAAAAGGTGTGAAGATATTTCTGTGAATCAATTTCACATTTAATAATGGGCGGATTGTAGAACCCGCTGACGTGTTGAAATGCCATTGTTCGAAACAGCATGACACGGCATTTTTAATTTTAAAACACACATCTTAATTCATACCTTGATAAATATTTGAGCAAGATGTGGCCAGCACAAGGACCACTTTAAAACATGTTTGGACCACTCTCGGAGTCAGAGAGGCCAGCACACAGACGTGCACCATCCTCCCTGACTCCGAGAGTGGTCCAAAAATGCTTTACGGTGGCCCTTGTGCTGGCCAATCTTTGCTGGCCTAACTAAGCCAGCCTAAGTTAGGATTTTGCTCTTAGGCACACATAATTCATCACAAGCTTCTCTGATTTCCAATCGAAAGGTCACCCTCACTGCATGTTAATCTTTTCGGAACATTTCCCTATTTTTCTCCCATGGTATTTTTATGCCTTACCCTAGTTCTATTTTCATGTTTATTGTAGTTTTTACCCAGTTCTAATTGAAGAATTAGATCATGAAATACAATTTGGTGTTGATCTGTTTAGAAAACTTCATTCAAAGATCAGATATAGTTTTCTACTGGAAGTATTGTTGCAAATCAGTTGATTTGTTCAACTGTACTCCCCCCCCCCAAAAAAAAAAACCCCAGAAAAAAGCCCATCCTCTTTTCTTCCATTCTTTCCACTACATTGTGACAAATATGCTCTGACAATATTAACATATAGATCTGTCCTCCCAGACAAACAGTGCCTTTGTGAAGTGGCCGAAGATTTATCTCAAGGAGAGCACTTTGTCACATTACCGCCCAATCAGTCTTACGCAGGAAGTTGCATGCAATATCACTTCCCATTATATAACTTCATTAGAATTCACTGAAGCAGAGAGAAAGAAACAGTTCGACTGACATCCAAGTTGGCAGTAGCACAGGTTCCAACAGAGAATTATCATGTTGCTTTAACATAAATTCAGAGCTCGCAAGACTTGCCACGACTTGATAAACAGAGCAGACGAGGCCTTCTGGATCCCTGCTGAGTCTAAGCCACTGCTGGAATGTGGACCAGGGATGGGTGAAACTGAATGCAGTCCTGACCTGGAGTGAGGCCGGCACAGGTAGGCCAGCAAAGTTTGGCCGGCACAAGGGACACCGTACAATATGTCTGGACCACTCTCGGAGTCAGGGAGGGTGGCGCACAGTGGTGTCATTGAAATGATTTAAGAACAGGTACTAACTTTTGATTGGCACATGTTGGGACCCGCCCACCGGAAGTGACGTCACAAGCCGGAAGTGAGGTCGTGGCAGGAAGGGACATGAAAAAAGCCCTTTTGGAGGCCTCAGATGATTTTAAACGGACCCAACAGTTGCAACAGTATTCCACAGCACCCCCAGAACATTTGAAGGAGGCCTGGCATCATGTTAAAACCCCAGAGCAGCTCATTTTTCAGTGGCAAGGAAAGGCAAGGCTCCGCTCGCTGCCTACCTGCCTGCCTGGCTCTGAGAACATGCAGGCAACTCAAGCATGCAGGAAATTCAAACGTTGCAGAGGGCAGAGTCGACGAGTGGGCGGGCGAATGGGCGGGGCCAGCCGTAATCCTAGAAACCGGTACTCGCGTACCCCCGCATACCCCCTGCATGACATCACTGGTGGCGCACATCTGTGTTCCGGCCTCTCTGACTCCGAGAGTGGTCCAAACGTGCTTTACGGTGGCCCTTGTGCCGGCCAAATTTTGCAGGCCTAACCATGCCAGCCCAACTCCAGGTTAGGATTGCACCCTAAAGCTCCTGTCACCCCAGTCAGCAGCATATTTCTGAAGATCACATGGCTGCCTGCCTTCTCTCCTCCCCACTCCTTAAAGGGAACACGACCAGAGGTTCTCTGGCTGGGGCACTGCGATGCCCCAGGTTGAGTGCATTGGACTATGGCTGCATTGCCTGGGAAACAGGCACACCACATCACCTGCCCCCCAATTGCTGGCAATGTTCTGGGTCCTAATTGCTCACACAACCCTACAGGGGGCTATAGATGGGAAGCTCTGCTGAAGCCAACTGTCTGTATCTCCCTGCTAAGTGAGGAGGGGAAGACAATCAATCTGCATTCTACAGGAAGCACAACAGTTCTTAATAAAGGCAAGGAGAACAGCAATGGAGAGGCAACGATCACTTAAAGCCATCATTACAGTGCCTCAGATTCCTCGGACAATGCTGGGGAGAGGGGAAAACAAGCGCATTGATTTGCTCCTGGCAGAAGTTAAAGAAGCCACAGGGATACTTATAATTTGTTGTTCTGAGAACTCAGATCTCCTAAAGGCCTCTCCAGATGCATAATATTAGTCCGTCTCTCTCCAACCCCTTTGGCTGAATCAGCTTCACATCGTGCCAAGTTGCATCAGGAATCGAATTGGTCCCGTACAGGTACGAGCAACACGGACCCCTCTCGGAGTCAGGCAGGCCAGAACACAGACATGTGCCATCCTCCCTGATTCCATTGTTGTTGTTGTTGTTGTTGTTGTTCAATCGCTAAGTTGTGTCCGACACTTCGCGACCCCATGGACCACAGCACGCCAGGCCTCCCTGTCCTCCACTAGCTTCCTGAGTTCGCCCAATTTCATCACTTCGGTGACACTCTCTAACCATCTCATCCTCTGCCGCCCCTTTCTCCTTTTGCCTTCGATCTTTCCCAGCATGAGGGTCTTTTCTAAAGAGTCCTCTCTTCTCATGAGGTGGCCAAAGTATTGGAGCTTCAGCTTCAGGATTTGCCCTTCCAGGGAGCAATCAGGCTTGACTTCCTGTAGGATGGACCGATTGGACCTCCTTGCAGTCCAGGGGACTCTCAAGAGTCTTCTCCAGCACCATAATTCAAAAGCATCTATTCTTCGGCGCTCTGCCTTTCTTATGGTCCAGCTCTCACAGCCATACATTGCTACTGGGAAAACCATCACTTTGACTATGCGAACCTTTGTTGGCAGGGTGATGTCTCAGCTTTTTATTAAGTTGTCTAAGTTCGCCATAGCTTTCCTCCCAAGAAGTAAACGTCTTTTAATTTCATGGCTGCAGTCACCATCTGCGGTGATCTAGAATGGTCCAAACATGCTTTACGGTGTCCCTTGCGCCGGTCAAACTTTGCTGGCCTCACTGTGCCAGCCCAACTCCCGGTTAGGATTGTGCCCTCTAACGTTTGAAAAACCCACCAGATTGACTTACAGATGTTAGGATCACAGCCATTTCCCAAGTCAGTTTCCCTTCCAAACGTAAACAGTGAGGGAAGTTGGCCTTGCCAAACTGCCTGGTGACTGTTGTTTTTCTTTCTTTCTTAAAAACATGATGCTTATAACCAGGAACTGCTGGCCGACGGAAAATTGCCTGGTTGTTCATTTGCTCGCTATCTCGCCCCGGGCACAGCTGTGCATGCATTATTTACCAACCTTCCTTGTTTAGACTCCCAACTTAACAAATTACATCTGTGCTGGGAGTTCAGGAGGGCTAATGAAAGCAAACCCCAGCAGCACCTTGGCGGTTCCTGCCCACCTTTGCCAAGGCCAGGTTATCAATTCCCCTGGTGCTCTTAATTCAGTGTGTTTTCCAAACTTCAGAGAGGGGCTGCACAGAGTCAAGAGGGGAGGGGAGGGGAGGGAGGGGATCATCAGAGACGTACAATTTGCTCTTGGCGCAGAAAAGGTTTACTTCGGAAAGTACAAGCAACGTGGAACAGCCAAGCCTCAGAGCTGCTGACTCATCGTCTTCCGGTCTGCAGGAGTGTTGCTTCGAGTGTTATGTTCAGGGGAAAACAGGAGAAGAGCGCAAGAGGCAGGATCTTCTGCTGAACGTCTGTATGGAGCGCCACGGCAGGTACGTGCAGTCTGAATTGACTGGTTCCTCACTATGAGACCAAGCAGGATTTTTTGCTGTCATCTGAATTCTATAGCATCACAGAACCATAGAGGTGGAAGGGACCTGCAAGGTCATCTAGTCCAACCCCCGGCCTGAAGCAGGACACAGCATAGATGGCAGGGTGTTTTTTTTCTACCCCAGACTGGCGAGGGTGGGATAGTGTGTTCAGTAGGTGTTTTAAGTTTTAAAAATGGACCACTTGTGTTTAATAAAGTAGCCCAAGTTAAACCCAAGCTGCAGCCTGGTGCCTTCACTTAGAGATGTGAGGATATAAATAGGCTACCTCAAAATGCCTGGTGCAAGGGAGTGGCAACAGGATACAGGCACTTTGTGGTCTCGTGTGCTCCCTGAGGCATCTGGTGGGCCACTGTGAGATGCAGGAAGCTGGACCAGATGGATCTTTGACCTGATCCACCAGGACTCTTCTTATGTTCTTAAAAGATTGCATGAATTTGAATTTGACTTCTGTTCCTAGCAGAGTTGCGTTCGAATAAAGGGAAGTTTCCACAACTGATTCCAGGTATTTACCTGCAACTGAAAGGCTGCAAACCAAGTGGACTTCAAAGCCTTGTCCCCTAGGGACAATTCTTGTTCCCAAGAATTGAGGGGGGGGGGAACAGTTTTTTTTTAAGCCCACCTCTTACTACAGTTGCAGGAACACAGCAATGGTACAGAATGGGTGTTGTTGAAGGATACTGGCTATCTATATGTACAAAGATTTGCAGCTTGTTCCAGTTCTCAGCTTGTACAAAACCCCCAAGTCTCCAGCCATCTCCTGCAGCCCACTGTGGGCAAAGACTGCGTAGGTGGACAAGGAACATCATTTTATTCGGCTCTCCCTGGTGCTGGAAGTGGAATCAACACCTTGGGATGATTATTGCATTATTGTTCAAGGGTCTGGTTGATGCAAATCGGAGCCGAGATGTAATATTTCTGTATATGGCATTGCCCAGAGCGATGTATGAGAAACCGTGACAGGCGGCCCCCAAAGCTGTCATGTTACGTGTGTTCAGCTTGCAAAATTGGATATAAAAAGGAGCTGCTGACAGAATTCCTGAACGTCAGTAGTAATCCAGAGCAAATACAACAGGAAGGAAAGCAGAATGTGGAAGAAAAGAGAAATATGCATGGGCAACAATACACTTCTTATGGTACATGACTTTTTTGTTTTTTGTTTTCTGGGCCTCCTTCTGTGATGCCAATCAGCTGATCGAGGGAACAACCGGAATCGGCTCCAGTCCTTGCACACGGAACTGTATTTGCCGTCAGAAGTGTCCCATGGTTCTGGATGTGACGTGACGCTTATCTGCTAATCAAAGGAGACAGCGCAGGGTGTAATCCTTCTGTCTTCAGTTGACAAAAGCACCCAGGAATTTGCAGCTTGACATCTACAGCTCTGGACACCTAAAGAAATATCTCTTGTGTGCTGTAAAAGCTTCTAGGCTTGTTTCCTGGTCTTTAAAAAAAAATTATATGTGTGTGTGTGTGTGTGGGTGTGTGGGTGGGTGGGGAGAGAGAGAGAGAGAGAGAGAGAGAGAGAGAGAGAGAGAGAGAGAGACGTGGGGGAAATGAACAAGGAGTTGCAATAGGACAAGCTAGCATGGAGACCAAATACACTGTTTTGCTTTAAAGGTCAGTTAAGATGTCAAAAATCTGCTTGATCTTTGTGACAGCTACAGCAGAAAGAAGAGGCAGCCAAATTGTTTCTTTTCTTTTCTTTTCCCTTACGGAATGAGTCAATGATCACAGGCTGGTTCTTTCACCGGCATTCTTCTGGGCTTGCAAAGGTAGCAACCCCAGGTTAGCATTGTTGGTTAGCAACCCCAGGTTAGCGTTTGTTCCAGTCCCACATTTCCACCTGCAAGGCGTGGAATTGCTCCAGTCAGCTGATGCAGCGCACAGCCAATCACGTGACCGTGGGAATAATGCGCAAGAGCGCACAAAGCGTTGCAAGCATTATTTCACTGTGGTTCTTCAAACAACAGCCCTAGAAAGTCAGAACCTGTTATTACCCCCATGTTGCAGCTCTTTCCCCACACTGCCCGACCGGTTGCCTCTAATAGACCCCTGAAGTAGGCAAGAGGGGGAGAGAAAGGAGGGTTGCGAGCCCCTGCCAATGTTCCCATGTGGCTGCCTGCCACAAGTGAGCTCCAGAAGGCCTATGAATAGCTCTGCCAAGCTCTGATGATGTGAAGCAATGAAAGGTGCGGTAGAAATCTCCCCATCCAATTGCTCTTTTATTACATTACGGGTTGCATGTTGGAAGCTGACAATTTTGATGATTCGATCAACCCCTTCATTGAAATCCCAGCCAAGTTGACTCAGCACTCTGGCTTCCGGAGGGTGGCAAATTGAGTTTGTACGGAGTTTACCGTGGGTGGGTCTTTCCATCAGAAAGAGAGAGAGAGAGAGAGAGAGAGAGAGAGAGAGAGAGAGAGAGAGAGAGAGAGAGAGAGAGATTACACCACAATGGTTTAATTCCCCCTTCTTCTTTTTTTATATGAGCAGTAGAGTAGGTACAGCAGGAAGGAAGGCCATAAATATTTGCTGAAGCAATCTCCAACTTTAAATGTGCCTTCAGGCATCTTCGGCTAGCGTCAGATGCAGCAACCTTGATGGAACTAAGGAGAACTGACTAGCTCTGGTCTGTGCCTGGATGGGCCATTTGGAAGAATCAGAGCCATATTCTCAGGGCCGGCCCATCTAGGAGACCAACTGAGCTGTTGGCCTCAGGCAGAAGATTGTCAGGGAGTGCGCACCTCTGTCAGCTCACTTGCTTCCTGCTGCTCCTCCTTAACATAAGAAGAGCCCTGCTGGATCAGGCCATAGGCCCATCTTGTCCCGCTTCCTATATCACACAGTGGACCACCAGGTGCCTCAGGAAGCACATGAGACAACAAGATGCCTGCATCCTGTGGCCACTCCCTTGCACCTGGCGTTCTGAAGTAGCCTACTTCTAACGTAAGGAGGTTGTACCACCCATCATGGCCTATAGCCCACAATGAACTTTTCCTCCAGAAATCTGTCCAATCCCCTTTTAAAGGCACCCAGGCCAGATGCCATCACCACCTCCTGTGGCAAGGAGTTCTACAGGTTAATTACCTGCTGGGTAAAATAGTATTTCCATTGCCTGAGCTGGAAAAAAGAAGAGGGGGTGGAGAAGAAATGGACCTTCACACCCTTCTACACTCCAGGGGGAGAGATCGGCTGGATTTACCCCCAGGTGATTTATGCCTTCTTAAATTCAAGGTGGAAAACATTCCCCAAAGCAGTTACCCATTTAGGTACCACCAGGACGGAGATTTAGCAAGAAATCTCGTAAAACCCTCAATGTGGAACACATCAAATGTAAAGTGTTGCCATAAAATCCCTTTAAACTTTGAAGAATTTAAGTTTTACGGAAGCTCTGCCATTGTTTTATCTTTTAAGTGTGAGGAAAATCCATTTCATTTTAATAGAAAGTCAGTCGGGGAGAGAGAAACAGGAAAAAACACACACCAAGAGGTGTGGGTCTGGGGTGTATGTGCTGCATGTTTGTCCTCAGGAGAGAGGCTATGGGTGCAATCAGTGGTGGGGTTCAGGGGGTTCGCCCAGGTTCTATAGAACCGGTTGTTAAATGGCCGGGCCCCACCCACTCGCTTACCTCCGCTGGCTTCAGTTTTTTTTTTTTTGCTCCGGCTATGATGTCATAGAACCGGTTGTTAATTTATTTGAACCCCTTGGGATTCAAATAAATTGTTAAGTGCAATCCTAACCAGGAGTTAGCCTGGCACAGTAAGGCCGGCAAAGTTTGGCTGGCATAAGGGACACCATAAAGTATTTTGGACTATTCTCGAAGTCAAGGAGGATGGCGCATGTCTGCGTGCTGCAGAGGCGGATCTAAGGGGGGGGCAAAGCTCTAAGTGGTGCAAGAAGCCTTACCTTGCAGTGGAAATCACTGTTCTAGCCAATCCTCACAGGGAACAGCAACATCTTGGTGTTGCTTACTGGCTACGGCAGCAAGGGAGAGGAGGGATTTACATGACAGGGTAAGGCTTCTTGCAACACTTACAGATTTGCCCCCCCTTAGATCCGCCTCTGGTGTGCTGGCCTTTCTGACACAGAGAGTGGCCCAAACACACTCGACGGTGTCCCTTGTGCCGGCCAAACTTTGCTGGCCTAACCGTGCCGGTGTAACTCCAGGTTAGGCTTGCGCCTTGAGAGAGCCCTGAGATCACTCAGACGGGACAACATGTTTTCATAGGCTGCATCCCGAGCAGGCCATATGCTTGACACCCCTGCTCTAATCCGCAGCATTTTCCTCCCCCCCCCCTCCATTCCTATTTCCTTCCTCTGGCTTTGAAGCATCTCTCACCACAAGCCTCGGACTCAGGCTCCTCCCAGCCCTATCAATAGTCCTATTAAGATTTAGTTACATTTTCAAGGCGCATTTTTAGCTCATAATCACCGCGCGCGTCCTAATCGCTCTGCCGGGAACCGCGTCGCAAATATTGGGGAAGTCACGTGCGTTTCGTTTTGTCGCTCCGGAACAGAGCCGCATTTTGGAATCTGTTGTTCTCGCTTCTTTGTCTCTTGGATTGCACCTTAATGCTGCCTTGGGGAGATGGAAGATATGCATTAAAAAAAAAAAGGAAACTATTGATTCTTTTCTACATTTATTATTATTGCTTTTATAATTTACCGATCGCACACCTGGCAGTTTTATATTCCGAGCCACTCGAAAGGACATTCTTTCCACAAATGCGGCAGGAACAAACAAACAAAAAGTGCACAGTTGGGAATAAAGTTTCTTCTGATAAATTTAGGAACTTTCTGCTTCTCCTTCTGGCCTCCCAGTCTGCGCATTTCCTGCCTGCTTTATTATTTCATTTGTCTATTGCGGTAATTTCCAACCTGGGCACTCAGCCACATGGTTAGATTCAGAGAGAAGGGCTGCTGGCGCACTGCAATAAACAATTCCAATCAAATCAAGCCACGGAAATCTCCTGGGAGCCCAATGCAGGCACCCTACAGAGGAGGCTATCCACTGTGCCTCTGAACGAGTAGCTGGCCTCCCTGACTCTGAGAGTGGTCCAAACATGCTTTATGGTGTCCCTTGTGCAGGCCAAACTTTGCTGGCCTAACAGTGCCAGCCTCACTCCGAGTCAGGACCTCAACACTACTCAGAAATACATTCTAAGTGCTGGAGACTGTCTGCCTTCCGCTCTGCAATGGAAGAACCGTGGATTATAAGGGCCAACATTACCATTGAATATCAGTTGCTGAAGAGCAGCACCTGTAGAAGGACCTTCCTGGTCTGACCACAAGCTTCTGGGAAACATCCGGCTGGCCACCAAGACAGTGGTGTCTTTCTGTCCAACCCAGCAGGTCTCTCCTCGTGTTCTCTACAATGCGCACCCTTCCAGCATGTTGCAGTGAACGGAAAACGGTGGCGTTTTGAGTCTCATTGAGATAATAGTAATGATGCCACATTTGCAAAGGCTCTCATTATATAATATTTGAGTCATAACAGATTGGCTAATTTTCCAATTAAATGTACTCATCGCGTCCAAGCTGTGGAATATCGATAAGTATAGAGCTGTCTGTTAAAGAGGTTGGAACTTCGCTATGCTTCACTTGACTTAATATCAGCTTTGGATTAATTTGCTTTAGGAACACAAAGAAATAAGGGGCGTAGATTTTGCTTTGTTCCACAGGCAGGCATTGCCTTGTGTACTCGAGTTGGACAAGCGTATCCCCGCTGAACTTCTGCAGCCACTGATCCAAGTCATGGAGGTCTCCAGTTTGTTTGAAATTCACCACCTTTAGGGCGCAATCCTAGCCTGGAGTTAGGCCAGCACAGGTAGACCAGCCATGTTTGGCTGGCACGAGGGACACCATAAATTGCGTTTGGACCACCCTGAGTCAGGAGGATGGCACATGTCTGTGTCTCTGACTCCGAGAATGGTCCAAACAAACAGTGTCCCTTGTGCCGGCCAAACTTGGCTGGCTTAACTATGCTGGCCTAAGTCCAGGTTAGGTTTGCACCCTGAATGTACCTGGCGGAAAAGTCCATCGTGGGCTATAGGCCATGATGGGTGGTGCACCTGCTTACATTAGAAGTAGGCCATTTCAGAATGCCAGGTGCAAGAGAGTTGCAACAGGATGCAGGCATCTTGTTGTCCTGTGTGCTCCCTGGGGCACCTGGTGGGGCCGCTGTGAGATACAGGAAGCTGGACTAGATGGGCCTTTGCCCTGATCCAGCAGGGCTCTTCTTATGTTCTTATGCACTCCTTCCCACCCTTTTGGAACAACTGAGAAAAGAACGTGAGACGGTGGTACTTGTTTGGACAGCAATCACTTCAATTTTCTGCACATGAGACGGCACCCATCTTTGGCTCATGCCTGCACTCTTTACGTTCCAGGAGCTTTTTAACAAATGAGAGCGATGTCGGGAGGTGCTGTTCTCCCGCCAACTCCGCAGCCCCTTTCGAATCAAACCCATTATTATCAGGTGACGGTGCTGCTTTGTGATGCTAATGTCGATGGCCATTGATATTGCCTGCTCAGTAATCTGGGGACATCGCGTGCATTATCAAACCCCAACTGGGGTTGCATGTCGCGTTGGTTGAGATCACTCAAGTGCCAGCTTAGTGCCTGAAAGTGGACTCATTATCCTGTGAAAACAGAGACTCCGTGCCAACGTTGAGCCTCTTACTCCACTGTGGCAATAAGCTTGCAGCATTTTATGTTAGAAAGGGGCTCCTTTCTGAGCATGCCCACTTCCAAATAGAGAGCTTCCCCATTGAGTGACGGTTTGAGTGCTTTTTGTAGAGAGCTTCCCCATTGAGTGCTTTTTGTAGTCAGCTAGGCTGGTGTAACTGGGCTGGTCTATAGCGAGGAGTTGGAAAGACAGATGACGGTGTGCAGAGAAAATCCTCTGGCCACGGGTATTAAATACCTCCATAATGTGTTGGTGGTTCGAAAGTAAAATACGTAGCTTACCTTGACAACCAGGTAAAAAAATGATACTAGAGGCTGCCAGGACATTACTAGCTTTCATGAGTGGCCTCATCCCGTATAGGGTGAATACTGAAAGGGCTCGTGTGCAGAGAATGAATTGGCAAAGGAAATACAGTCAGTTTTTATGTAATTAAGAGCACAGTCCTAACCTGGAGTTAGGACGGCATAATCAGGCCAGCAAAGTTTGGCCGGCACAAGGGGACACCGTAAAGGACGTTTGGACCACTTAATTTCATGTCGTGACTCTTTCTGAAAACAATTTTTGTCATAGGGGCTGCAAAATATTTATGGGCCCTGAGTGCCCAGTGATGTTGGTACGCCGCTGATCGTAATGCATTTTCTATTACACTTTTTATCCATTTCAGGCCCATACTGATTATCCTGGGATATGAGTGACAAAGGAATAACAGCGTCTTCGAGAGAGTGTCATTTTCTTTTAAATGGTTTAGCACAGTGATGTCATGCAGGGGGAATGCGGGGGAACTCAGTTCCACTTGTTAAAATTAGGGCTGACTCCACCCACTTCACTCCGTGGTGCTTCCCCCCTCCCCCCTCCTGATTCCTCTGCAAAGAGCTTTTCTTCTTGGTTGGCCGGCACTCAGAGGGTTAAAGGGAGCAACTCTGGATTCCTAGAGGGGCGAAGGGGTCTACCCGTAGGAACCAGCCGCGGGTAGACCTGGGCTCCGCCAGCCTCCAGCTTATGGCGTCACTTCCGGTGGGCGGGTCCTGACACGTGCCAATCAAAAGTGAGTTCCTGTTCTTAAATCATTTAGATGCCACCACTGGTTTAGCATTAAATAAAAACGCAACCGAGAGAACAAACACCAGCTTCCTGATTACCAGAACAGCAATACCAGCTTTTTCAAATAGGATTGTGGATTGCAGATCAAAATGTGTGATAGACGCTAATGATGCATCGTCATAAACAGGAATGGCTACGGAGCACATCTTTTTCTGATTAATTTTTTTAAAAAAGATTTCCTTGAGTGTGTTTTTCCCCACGTGCATATCAATTCCAAGTTCCTCTCCTATTTAAATGGGAAACTAATGGCTTGTGACCATGTAATGAGTTGTAATATTTAATTCAAGATCTCTGGTCCCAAAACGCATTTGAAAACGTTGATGTCGCCTTATTCAGCAGTCAGCTGTGAAGGGGAACGCCTTGTGGGTATGTGTGTAGCATGGAATTGATGGGTGCTGTAAGCATTCTACCACGGGTGGGGCCTGAAATATGACACTCCCTCATTTCAGGGTGTGCATGCAGAATTGGGACTAGCGTGGATGTGCCTGCAAACGTTTGAGGGCGCAATCCTAACCTGGACTTAGGCCGGCACAGTTTGGCCATCAAAGTTTGGCCGGCACAAGAGACACCATAAAGTGTGTTTGGACGACTCTTGGAATTGAATCAGAGAGGCCAGCACACAGATGTGCACCATCCTCCCTAACCCTGAGAGTGGTCCATGGTGCTTAACGGTGGCCTTTGTGCTGGCCAAACTGTGCTGGCCTAACTGTGCTGGCCTCACTCCAGGTTAGGATTGACCTCTAGGTGTCGCTATTGAGCTGATTAGTCACTGCAAGAATGCAATCCCAAAGCTCTACGTTGGGTCGACCATCGCAGCACTGAATCTCTGACTCCAAGAGTGGTCCAAACACACTTTATGGTGTCCCTTGTTCCGGCCTAACTGTGCTGGCCTAACTCCAGGTTAGGATTGCACCCACAGCCACTCTGGTCAGCCCCAGTGAAGGACGCTGCCAAACCCGGCAAAGCTCTGGAGAGCCGCATTCATTATTGAAAAGTTGGTCAGCAATCAATAACAGATTAAAGTGAACAAAGCCATTCATTATTCATACTAATAAATGCCGATAATTGCAGCCAGCCAGATAGCGAAAGGAGAGACGGCGTTGGCTGCCAAGGCAGATTTCTAGATCAATAGAAACCAGGTTCCAATTTTCCCCACAAACAACATTTAGACACAAGGGAAACAAAGACTGGGAAGAGGATATATTGCCTTGAAGGCCAGAACAGTTACAGCGCACTCCTAAGCATGCCTACTCAAAAGCAAGCCCCATTGAGTTCAATAGAAGTTTCTTCTAGGTAAGTGTGCACAGCAATTACAGACTTAGCCACCACATTTCGGAAGTTCCCACAACAAGGCAGCTTTCCTGTGTGCCAAATTTACAGATTTGACATCCGATGTGTGCACACATGTGGATTGAGAAAGCACTACACAAGACATCCTGGATGCAACTAAGATGCATTCGGATACATCAAGCTTCCTGTCTTTTCTTTATTCTTTTTGTTGTTGAATTTTGTTGTTGTTGACTTACAGATGTTGAATACACAAAAAATAATCTTGACACAATCCTCTGTATGCTCATTTCAAGCTCAAATGTTCCTTCCACACGTGAAAACAATCTTCCGCCCGCAGAGGGGCTGTTTTCACCATGATGATGTAAACATTAAACCCAAAGGTGTAAAAATATGTAAAAATTAAACTGGTTTTATTTTCCATTTTTTGCAACATGTTATACAAGAGGATCATGGCAATTGTTCTAGATCAGCGGCATTCAAACTTTTTAGACCGAAACCCACTTTTTAGAATTGCACTCATGTCGGGACCCACCAGAAGTGATGTCATTAACCTATAAGTGATGTCATAGCTGGCAGTGCCATCATCAAGCAGAAAATGTTGTCCGTGCAACGTAATCAAATGACACTCCTAGAATGCAAACTGCCTGAACTAAAAACATTAAAAAAAAAACCCTCACTTGAACATTCAAACAGTCAACAGTCAAAAGGAGTAAGACCTACAGTTTCCAAGATGGCTGCTCCCAGCTTTCCATGACCCACCTGACATCAGGTCACGACCCACCAAGTGGATCCTGACCCACAGTTTGAATAACACTGTTCTAGATTATTTTTATTATTGTGAAACGTCCTCCACTTATAACTTCAGAAGCATTTATGGAGCAGCGCTTGAGGTTATTATTTTCCTTCTGCTCTTGGTACTTGGAAGCAGCCCATTTTTTTTCTGGTTAATCAGAGCTGGAAGAAGAGTACACACTAAAAACAGTTCTGGGACAAAAGTCTGGCTCGTTGCAATGATTTGGCTCCATTTCCCACCAGCAGAAACTATGACACTTGCCCAGGACTTCATCTAATTTTTCTTCCCAAGCAAACCTTGTACAAATTGCGAGAGTGAACTCTTCTGGATAGGGATTTATGTCTAAAAAAATCACACAGCTATCAGAGTTCAGAGAAGGAGAGGAACTTTTAGGAAGACCCAAAAAGGGGGAAAAATTGTAGCTGACTATAATGGCTGACAGCTCAAGAAGTTGTTACAAGGCTTTTATTTTTATTGCTGATAACAAAACGCTGCTTTTACGAGGGGGCACAGACTCCTTGGCTGCAGAATTGATTTTTCTATCTCGATTTCCTTCGGTTATGTCCCAGACATAGGATGCCTCTATAACTAATGTAAGAGGTGACATGCATAAACTCTGTTTCGAGAAGCATGTCACAAATTTCGAGGGATTTTTCTGGAGACAGCTGGGTGTATTGCTCATTCAGACAAGAGCTTGTTTTAGTAGGACTGAGGATGGAAGGTCAGTAAGTTCGAATTAGTCTTATGGTCATGTCTCTCTGGGCTTTAAAAGGGTAGGCAATGAAACTGACTACAGCCTTAGATCTGTACATCAGTTTGGAAGATATGGAACCCAGAGGAGCCATCCTAGACAGCTGGTAGATTCAACTGGCCTCTGTAAAGCAGAGAAAGGCCCAGGCGAATTTAGGCAAGAGCCACAAATGGAGGTTGTTGTGGTGTCATATTCAGAACGGGACACCCACTCCAATTCCACTTCCCTTGTTTGTTCACAGCATCTGCAGCCACTGTCCGGGCCAGGCTCAGATCTCCAATGGCAGACACCCTTCAGTTTCTCTGTCACTAATGAATCATATTTAAACGCCTGATTTTCTGCCGCTGTGTGGTCACTTGGCTCGTTGTGTTGGCCAGCCTTGCTGTGCCTTTTTCCCTCTTCTGTCCAATTCTTCTTTGTTTCCAGTTAAGCACACAACTTAATAACAGGCTGGATAACATGCCGGGGAAAAGCATCCAAGCATGTAACGTATCCATATTGGTTTCTGGAGTGACCCAAATCTCCGCTGTATTGTAATCGGACCGTCTGGCTGGCTGCGAATGCACAAACATTTCTTAATTTCAATCAAGAAGCTCTCCACACTGTGTGGCAGTGTGGGTTTCTTTTCAATCTGTATGAAGCTGAGGATTTTTCGCAGGAGGGGGAGAAAAAAGCCACAAGAACCCGCTGATAAGAATGGAAGGAACCAAATCCTTTGGGTAAACGTACAAGTCAATTAATGAGTTTCTTTTTTTTCCTCTTCCATTCAGAGGAAGAGCGAATTGTGATAAACGGCACTTTCAAAGGCAAGATTAAGGCTGCCATTCTAAGCCCACTTCCTAGCAAGGATCCTGTTGAACCAATCTGTCTTATTTCTGAACAAACCGCATGGAATTGGAAACTCGGGGCTCTCCTTTTTTAATTCAAGTATTATTATTATTTTGGGGCACGTGGCACTTTAAAATGGAGGCAAGAGACAATGACCGGGGTTGGGGGAGAAAGTGAGCACTGGAAACCTCTATTTGAAGATCTCCAATGGGAGAGAGACCCACAACGTCATGAGGCAGGGAGTTCTGCTGGCATGCTGCCAGTTGGAAGATTCTTCTTCATCTCTAGCCTCACTTGACTTTATGGTGTTCTTTGTGCCAGCCAAACTTTGCTGGCCTAACTGTGCCAGCCTAACTCCAGGTTAGGATTGCTCTCTCTCTCTCTCTCTCTCTCTCTCTCTCTCTCTCTCTCTCTCTCTGTGCAGCTGGGGACAGCTAATCTGAACCAGTTTTCTATGCCCCATGCTGAGTATACACAGATTCCAAAACTCTGAAAAAAGGATATTGAAAGCAATAGTTCCCTTTAATGCATGAAACAGTTCCTTTTAATGCCATCCTTTAGTAATTTACAAAGAAATTCCCACTGCCTTATCAATTAAACTCCCAGATAGAATGTGCTGGAGAAGCGGCTTTTGATATTAATCTCCTCTGTTGACGAATATTTGTCAACAAAAGCAGGCAAACTTACCATTTCAAATTAATAGATAAAAGGTCTGGATAATGGAGGGACGCAATGCCGCATCTGAGGGTTCAGAATGCAGTTGGCAGATAAAAAGAACATTTGTGGGGGTTTGTTGTGTATAAACACCTGCCTCAGAGAGGATCCCAGAGACAAGCCGCTTGATTGCGTTTGGCAGATGATCAGGTTTGCAAAATTTATCCTGATTAAGGACAAGGTGTAAAAGATCTTGCTAACTTGGGGTGGAGGACGACTCTCGAGTGTATGATTCATGTTTCGTTCTCTTTTCTGTTTTTAATTAGACGCCAGAAATGTCCTGTGGGTACGTTTTTCTTGTATGAGAAAAGAAGGAGTAAAAACATATTTTTTTTTTGTATCTGCACCATTTTGCTGAATTTAACTCAATATCCCAACCAGCAAGTCATACAATTTTGAGACATACAAAATTATGCATGGAAGGGATAGAGTCGATAAAGGGATGCTCTTTTCCCTCTCTCAAAACACCAGAACCAGGGGGCATCTGCTGAAACTGAGGGTCGGGAGAGTTAAAACAGATAAAAGGAAGTACTTTTTTACCCAGTGGGTAGTTAATCTGTGGAACTCTTTGCCACAGGCGGTGGTGATGGCATCTGGTCTGGATGCCTTTAAGAGGGGATTGGACAGATTTCTGGAAGAAAAGTCCATTGTGGGCTATAGGTAATGATGGGTTGTAGCCTCCTTACATCAGTAGTATGCTACTTCAGAGTACTGGGTGCAAGGGAGTGGCAACAGGATGCAAGCATCTTGTTGTCTCATGCCTCCCTCGGGCACCTGGTGGGCCGCTGTGAGATACAGGAAGCTGGACTAGATGGGCCTTTGGCCTGATCCAGCAGGGCTCTTCTTATGTTCTTAAGTCACTGCTCATTCCCTGTGATGTGTTTGGGCATTGAGAGATGGTGCGTGACATTAATAAAAAAGAACATATCAATGAGCGTTCCTTTGAAGCTTGGACAATAAAAGTACGATAGCGGAATAATCAGTTGTTGATTATGTTTAATTCCAAAGTTTTCAGCGTAAATGGTTTGGGGTCTTGCATTATACAGGCCAGTTTGGTTTTGCTTCAGCATTAGTGAACGAGTCTCTCTAATTTGTTTCCTATTCATGACTTATGGATCTGTGGTTTGGTAACTGTGAATACCGATTCATTCTTACTGCAGTCCATGGGTTTATTCCAGGGAATGTGGACAGAATATCATGCATTCAGGGTTTTTTTTCTTCTTCTTCTTGTGCTGCTTATACCAACTTACTGTGCCTGTCACTAGATTTTCATCATGTTAGTGGTATTCTATTTAATTATCCTTTTACGGTTTCTCTCCCTTGCATAAATATTAATTGAGCCCGGATCTGACCCAGATGATTTAACGAGTTTCAGCGAGAAAAATGTTTGAGCAAAGGGGCTTTCATCAAGAAGGTATTTGTCTTGCAATATCAATTTCTGCCTAGAAATTGACATTTCTTCCTGCAGTAAGGTATGTAGCTTGGCAATAGAAGAGAACAAAAGCCGTCAATTAAAGTCCATCGGGTTTCCTGCTATGGAGCTGATTAAAAATGTCAATCATGTTTCATCCATTCAAATTTTTCCTTTTGTTAATAAAAATATATATATCAGGAGCTTTGGTGCCATTTCTCCTCTGCCAAGTTCTAATTAAGGTTTATTGTCGGGGTGAGAGAACTATCGGAGATTTGGACAAGTCTTTAGGAACTACCTTCCAGCGAGCTACAGCTTCATTTTAAAAAAGTGTGCATCTTTGGGGCCTTCCCAAAGGACATAAGGTGGTTGGGTGCAAAACAACCTTCTATGGATGAGCCATGGAGAAGCATAACTGACAACCACAACTGACAACCTACAGGAGCACCATGCCGTGAATGATGTTGTCTGAACCATAAGACCTTCGGAAAAATCACTGTACACAAGGGAGCAACTAAAAGCTGTTTACATCAGACAAGGCACTTCTGCTTGCAATATACCCAGGACTGTCACAGGTGAAATATGTTTACTTACACACTCTGAACAAGTGTCAAGACAGGAGGAAAGCTCCTTTGGCTTTTCGGAGCGGTGGTGGATGTTTTCTTTCCTTCCCTCGGAATAATTCTTTGTGGAGCAAAGCAGCCCAGTAATCCCAAACCACTGCTCTTGGTTGTCAAAAATCGAGCTCAGATATCAATGTCAGCATTGCCCATAGAGCTGCCGCACCGAAGAGAACTAAGCCTGCTCGGAACTCAGCTTAGCTGCCAAATGCCACAAGGGAGCTTAAGGAAATTGCTGGTTTCTGTCTTCTGCACCTGTTACAATGTGGGAATAGCCACACTGGCCAACTCGGCCACTGTTGGCTAGAGTACGAGCCAAATTCCTGTTGGGTCAATCCAGAACTGACTCAGCCTTTATGAGTGGCATCAGAGAAATCTGGTCTGTTTGCCGAGAGTTCTCTTTCAGCTTGTAAAGGCATATTGCCCCTGAACCATCCCCATCCCCAACACACCAGACAGGTTGCTTGGAATATAAACTGGGCTGACATTTATTGAACACAAAATACAAATACAAGACCTTTATTGGCATTCAACACAATAAAACAATACATGGATTAGTCTCTACTCAGAGTTAAAACTTAGTGGTTACACCAAGTGATATCAACAGGCCTCCACTATTAGGATTATCTTGTCATTCTAGTCATATTGGTTATCACAATCAAATCTAAAAATGAGGCAAATTGGTTGAATAAAAAGGGATCCTTCATATCAAAAAGAACCTTCTGCAATTCTACAGGGTCAGTCGACGTAAGGCAACGGGTAATTGGGTCCAAAAATTTAGATCTACCTTCTGCGTGCCGCGGGAATATAAATAGAAGATGTTCTAAAGATTCCACTTCTCCCAAAGGGCAGGGACAGAAACGTTCCTGAGGGAGCAATCCCTCGTATCTGCCCCAGAGCACAGCAGATGGCATCACATTACAGCGTGCCAGTGTCATTGCTCTGCGGCTTCTAGCACACTCCACTAGCTGTAAATAGGAGGGCATTGTCCCTGGAGATACTTCAATCTTATTGAACACCAATCAAACCCTTGAATCAGCTGCATGCATGCAGACAGACAGACAGACAGACAGACAAAGAGGTGATGCGTGTGGATCTTCTGAAATCTCGGAAGGTCCTTGACCCAGAGCAGACGTTTCTGCTCAGAAAATATCTGCCAGAGCGGAGTCCTGCAATGCTACATCAGGCCTGCGTGCAATTCACTTGTAGCACTGAATATGAAATGGAGAGGTGGCTGTTGTTTTTCCAACATGCCAATACGTCTTCCCATTATAACATAGCCAGGAGGACCACACGTCAGATATGCGGCTCCCCCATTGCAGCCAAGGGTTCCCAAATGGTTCTCTCGAGTCCGTCCTTTGCCACAGCTCATTAAGCGCACTTCCATCCTCCGGCCCGGTCTCTCCTTGTGCAACGTCTTCCAGGCAGTGGCAGGCAAGCAACTCCCAAGGAACTTCATTCTCTCTGCAAACTTTTTTTTCTCCTTGTAACCAGTGAGAACGACATGTTGGATCCATACTTGCATCGCAGCCAATTTTTGCCCTTCTGGATAGAGAAATCAGTTTGTATCGCTTGCAGGGAAGTCCCTCCTTGCAAGCATGCTCAGGCGTCGCAGACCAAAATTGGCAGCCCGATAAGATGCAACGAAAACAGTGCCAAGCTCAGAAGGAAACTGCATTTCAGTGGGGAAAAGTGAAAGGCTGCCAGCGGTACGGAGCTAAGTCAGCACAATAAAATTGGATAGAAAAATCTCAGTAAATGCAATCCATGCCTGTCTACTTGGTGGTGGATTCTTGGGGCAGAGTTCGTCAGGCAGCTTCAAAACACATCCCAGATTGGTCCACAGGATGTGATCCTTGCCAGTCTACATTATGATGATGATGATGATGATGATTTATTTGATTTCTACCCCGCCTTTCTGCCCAAAGGCACACAAGGCGGCTTACAAACAATTAAAAGGCAATGCAAGCCACATGATATACAATTAAAACATATTAAAAACAATATTAAAAACAGTTAAAATTTAAACAAGCCCCGTGGATTGAAAGATGTAAAAAACACCAGTCTGCCTGTCAACATATAAAAGCTTGTTGAAATAAAAAGGTCTTCAACCCCCGCCGGAATGTTGCCAAAGAGGGAGCAGTTCTTAATTCTAAGGGGAGGGGGTTCCAAAGTTGGGGGGCCACCACTGAGAAGGCCCTATTCCTAGCCGCCACCCCTCTCACCTCTCCCGGTGGCGGCACTCCTTCATCTCTATCCAGTGGCTTCTGGTCTCCCATCCAAGGTGAAACCTAAGCTGATCCTTCTTAGTTTTTTTCAGGCAAGGCAACAGCTCAACCTCCAGACCACACCCCCTGCCATTTCTGGGTCAAGCTTTTTGTACGTTTGGAAAATAATTGTTATTAACCTACTGTAACTTATGCCCATTGAAATGCCACTGAATGCTGTTGAGACAGTTTTGTTCCAGAAAAAAAAAAGTATTTTTAAAAGGAGCAAACTCTCTAGTATCTTGAGTGTGCTTAAGTCACACCCCTCAGCACAGGTGTTGCTGAAGTGCCTGCAAGTCACAGCTCCCTGTTTAATAATCTTCCACTGTCGCAGCTCTGATTTCTGAAGTGTGTGACACTTTCAAAAATAGCATGACAAACACGGCTCTTGATTTAATTACACTTTCGAGTGGAGAGATACCACTGCTTACCTCATTACTGGCCAAAATTGATTTTATACACCGGGTGTTGCTTAGCGCCATTTCTTCCCCATTTCAATTATTATTATTATTCTTTTTTTTTGCTTTTCCTAGCCTTGTTTTCAGGAAAACGAAGCCGGGGAGATAAGATTATGACTGCCGCAACAAAGGCCTAACACTCTTTACCTGAAGTCATTCTTGGCAATACCTGCAAGACAAAACAATGTCACAACAATGTCATTTACAGGGATCAGACAAGGAAACAAACAAAAAAAACCTTCTCTCTCCCTGTCTCGTCACATTTTTTTGCAGACATCACAACAGGCAGCTGAGCAAGGGAATACAGAGACACAATGCTGGCATCACAAAGAGCGCAATCCTAACCTGGAGTTAAGCCGGCAAAGTTCGGCCAGCACAAGGGACACCGTAAAGTACAATACAAAAACCTTTATTGGCATATAAGAAATAGCACAATAATCAATAATGAAACTATCACAATCAGCTCTAAAAATCCTTACTCTCATGAATGATTAAAATAAGAAAAAAAATCATTAATTAATCATCTCCACACTTTGAGCACGAGCCAGATTGTTTTTAACTACCGAAGCAAGAAACAAAGCCAACTGATTAATATGAGTAGGGTCTTTCATATCAAAGAGAAATTTCAAGATTTCAGAGTCAACATTCGCACTACACATCTGCATAAGAGGTTTTAAGAATTTTTTCCTACCTCCAATATGGTTAGGGCAGTGAAATAGTAGGTGCTCAAGTGTCTCAATTGCACCTAAGTCACAGGAGCAGAGTCTTTCTGTAAAGGGGGTACCATTAAATCTGCCCCATAGCACAGCTGACGGAATTACATTGCAACGTGCCAGAGACAAAGCTCTTCTGGCACTGGGGCTGTCCAGTGCAAGGAGAAAAGGCGGCATCTGCCCGTAAAGTACGCTTGGACCACTCTCGAAGTCAGAGAGGCCGGCGCTTGGACGTGCGCCATCCTCCGAGAGTGGCCCAAACGTGCTTTACGGTGTCCCTTGTGCCGGCCAAACTTTGCTGGCCTTACTGTGCCAGTCTAACTCCAGGTTAGGATTGTGCTCTAAGAATGTGCAGAGGGTGTGAACTACACGGGCTGATGCAAATTCTAGTGACACCCTTGAATCCCAGCTCTTTGAGGGCACAATCCTAACTTGTGCTGGAAAAGGCCGGCCAGCTGGCCTGTGCCGTATCCAGCAGAGGTTAGAAGGCAGCTGGAGGTCACCTTGGGGTAAGAGGATAATAATAATAATAATAATAATAATAATAATAATAATAATAATAATAATAATAATAATAATACTTGGATTTATATACCGCCTTTCTTAGGTCACCAGATTTCTCTAGTGACTATAACTCAAGGCGGTTTACATGGGCAGACTTTATTCAGAAACCCGAAGTTTTTTACAATTTATACAGAAAAGTTCTATCTTCCAAGAACTACACACATACAGATGGATCTTTCTGGATTTAGTCCTTCTTTCTGGCCACCCGTTTGTCTTCTCGCCAGCTGATAAGCGGCTTCCCTGCTCCCACCAGAGAAGCGGCTGAACTTCGGCACAACTCCCCCTCGCACAAGGCAGCCGAAGCTCAGCTGCTAATCAGCCGCAATTAACGAGGTCTGCCGCTCACAGAGACTTCCTGCTGCCCTGAACTGGCGACCTTCAGATCTTCAGCTCTTATCTTCAGGCAAACAGAGGCATTAACCCTCTCGACTAAATCTTCTGCCCTGAAGATATTTCCCCTTTACTGCAGGTAAAGCCCTGGCTACCCCACGGGGCTCCTCAGAACGGAAATCACTGGCGCAAATCCAAATGGCCCATGTTGGCCAGACCGAGCCAGGGCCAGGGATTAGGATCTGGCTTAAGTGCCGGATCCTGGCTCAACCCCTTCCCCAGGCTAGTCAGGATCCCAGTTACAATCCCAATCCCCGTGTAGCTCAGATTTCGTTGTAGACTGCAGGTAGGGCATCTACAGTGCTGTCATTCAAATGATTTAGGAACAGGAACTCACTTTTGATTGGCACTTGTCAGGAACCCAGAACCCAGAACCCAGGGCACCTCGTTAGGATCCGGAACACCCATTCTGGTCCGTTCCCCCTGAATGACATCACTGCCTTTGCCCCCCTAGGAATCCGGAGTCACTCCCTTTACTCCCTTTACCCCTCTGAGTGCCAGCCAACCAAGAAGAAAAGCTCTCTGCAGAGGAATTGGGAGAAGGGAGAGTGAAGTGGGCGGAGTCAGCCCTAATTTTAACTAGTGGAACTGAGTTCCCCCGCGTTCCCCCTGCATGACATCACTGGGCATCTATCCCAGGTAACGCTGCACCAATGTGATGATACTCCACCCTTGCCATTGTTAGCATTCTATTTACGTCCCCCATAACAGCTCTTGCAAGCAGCTGCCCAGACCTCCAGCCAAACTTTCCGGCACGTCATATTCAAGATTCTGAAAGAAGGCTGCACAGAGCTCCTCCACGAGGTACCAACCTCGGGCTCCCAGACGTTCGGAGATAACCAGCCGTTTTGCAAATGGTAGCCTGGAGCCGTAACAGGGCTTGCTTGATTTTTCCTCCTCCCTGTACAAAGGAGCAAAGCTGATCGCAATAAAAGATGCATTGCCCTTTCTTGCCATTGTGTTTAAAAAAAAAATGGAGGGGGGGAATAGATGACAAAGTGTGGGGAAAGGACTGCTGAAGTGCTGGCAGATTTCTGCTGGAGGGCGCAAGGCTGCCATCTTTCCCCCGTGTGGAACGTCCATGCCCCTGCAGCTATCACAGCTTGAACAATTAGCAACCGTCTCTGTGACTAACGAGCTGACCACAGAGGGCTGAGAGGGGGAAATGACAGCTGAGCCGCGAGACGTTTTGGGATGAAATTCCGTCCCGCTGTTAAGATTCATAGAATCCTAGAGTTGGAAGGGAACTACAAGGTCATCTAGTCCACCCCCTTGCCTGTAGCAGGAAATCCTCCTAGAGCAGTGGTCAGGGAACAGGGGTAAATTACCCCAAATGGGGTAAAAATGAAATTCCTGGGGGTAATGGACGGTCGCGTTGCCGAGACACAGCCGGGCATGCATATGAATCTATATGCATGCCCGGCTGTGTCTTGGCAGCGCAACCATCCATTACTCCCGTTCCGGTTCCGTCGCTGGCTGGCTAGCTCCGTTTTGTTTTGTTTTGTTTGTTTTGCTCCGCCCTTTACAACTTCATATTTACATAGCATTAAGCTCATTAATTAATCAAATAAAAAGCAATGGGTTCCAATATGTAATTTTTTTTCTTTTGTTCTGGCGGGGCGGAGGGTAACGTTGGCGTATCTAAATATATTTTGGGGTAAAAGGTAAAAAAGTTTCCTGACCCCTGTCCTAGAGCATCTCCAGCAGGTGCCTGTCGAGCCTCTGCTTGAAGGTCTCCAGGGAGGGAGAATCCGCCACCTGCCTCCAGTGGCAATCTGTTCCACGGTCAAACCAGTTCAAGGCACAGACTTTCTCCCCCGTCTGAGAGGAAATAGCTGGGCCACGTTCACGGCCATGGCAGTACCGGCAGCTCAACCATCAGTCTACCTCCTGCCTGAATCCTGGGATGCAAAGAAATGCAATAATCTGGCTTGGAGTAAGTGAAAGTTGTTTGTGAGACAAAAGATGGGTCTCTGATCTTCGCTGTCCTCACCAATCCCGTGGCCAAATTCATTCAACAAGTCGAGGTTATGAAGCAGCCAGCCCCTCTTGTCCTGTTGTCCTCCCTCAAGTCATTGATGGTGACCAGACAGCCCATGGGGCTTCCTTTTATACTCTGATCGTAACAAGAGGATCACTCGGACTCGAGAGTCTAGTGTTCTGATGCCTGCAATGCAGCACATAGGAAACTGCAGAAACCAAGGACCCTTTTGCCTTGCCATCAGCTCACAATCTAGCCTGCGCCTCTCCTCTCAGGTGCAGTTCAGTTGGCAGCTTGGTGGGTTGCCTCACTCTTAATGCACCCCATGGAATGACAGTTTCAGAAGCTCATACTGACAAAGTGTTGCACAAAACAAAACAAAAATATCAGTGATGTCATCCGGGCGCACCAGGAACCGGAACGCCCGGATGATTGGCAGCCCTCCGCCCAGTAATGGGATCTGGGGATTGACTACAGGAACGCTGGGCGGGACTTCGGCAGGACTTATGCGTCATTGGCTGCCCGTCCGTTCGGTCCGCCGTCCGCCCTGGCCTCGGAGGGGTGCCAGCTCAGTGGGGGGGCGGGGTGGGGGGCGCGCTGGGTGATCGGACAAGCAGCGATGGGGCGCGCTCCCCAGGAGAAGCCTGCGTGGCCGGCGGGCAACCGAAGGAACAGAACGGGCAGGCTGCCAATCACGCGTAAGTCCCGCCCAGCATTCCTGTAGTCAATCCCCAGATCCCATTACTGCCTCCGCCCCTATGGCGGAGGCCAACCACGCCTCCCTGCGCCTGGAATAGCTCCATTTCAGAGCAGTTCGGACGCGCGGGAGGGTGGGAGGGCCCAGAAACAGTGCGCCCGTCCTTGGGAGAGGAACCACGTACCGGCCCATTCTGCCAGGATGACACCGCTGAAAAATATGCATCATAACTAACTAGGGCAGGGATCCAAGAACAGGGACCAAGAAATCTGTAGTCAATAGGGAGGGTTGGCAGAGATCTAATTAGCATGTGTAGCTGTCAACTGCTTTGTGTAAGTGCAGGGAAAAGTGCTCCTGTGCCGGTTAGTCTGAAAGGTCAAGGACTGGGAAAAAATGCCTGATTAATTGTTGAGCCCACTTGCGCCTGTCTCCCTTTTCATTCGGAGTTGCTCCACAAGCTTTAATTCCCTGATCTAAAGGTTTCCTACTTGTGACATATCCAGGTTGGGGAAAAAAAGTATAGCCCCATCAGCAGCTTGGATTTGCATCAAACCACACAAGAAGGTTCCTTTGAAATCAACTTAGAATGTAAGCAGATTTAACAGCACAATCCTGAGCGTGTCTACTCAGAAGACAGTCCTCAGTGAACACAATGGGACTTACTCACAGGAGGGTAGTGGATTGCCACAGTGAGGTGACTGAGTTGATCTGAATGGAGCTGCACTTGAGTAAGGCGTTTTGATACATGTGGCATTGCAGGGACTCTAACATCGAGGCTGGCTTTTGCACATTCTGCAGCTGGCCAGCCATCTTTGTGGCCACAGAACGTAGGGCGCAACCCTAACCAGGAGTTAGGCCGGCACAGTTAGGCCAGCACAAGGGCCACCGTAAAGCATGTTTGGACCACTCTCAGAGTCAGATTGGCCAACACACAGATGTGCGCCATCCTCCCTGACTCCGGGAGTGGTCCAAACTCACTTTACAGTGGACCTCCCTCCCTAAGCCTCCTCCCAGCCCCAATTCACTGGAATGTCTTTATTGGTTTGGAACCCACCTCAGTCACCAGCTGAAGGTTTAGAGCTCCTGTGGTCCCGGAAGTGGCTATTTGGGCCAGTTTGATGTGATGTGTGGCATGCAGGATCTTCTTGATCAGGAAAGAAGGTGAAGGAGCCATATAAAAGTGGGGTTTGTGCGACTAGAGGGTGCTCCCTTCCCCCATAATGTCTGAGCGTAATCTGCAACCAGCAAAACATCAAGGCTAAAAGGTGTCTTCTGATGCCCTTGTGACAGTTGCACTTTAAAAAAAAAATCAGAATTGATGTATGCACATGCTGGCAACAGCATGTACATCTTCAGTAGCATGAGCACGTCTCTCTTCCACATCACTCACAGGGCTCCTTTGTTCAGTTCTTGGAGGACGTAAACCATCATTAACATGTGACTTACCATCCTCAATCAGAGCTCACCCCGTTAAAAGAGGGGGGGAAGGAAGGAGGAGGTGGGAATCAACACACATCCCTGGGAAGTGGGGATTAGATACCAAGATGTTCCATCCTACTATGTTATTTGACCCCATCAAGTCTGCCTGCGGAAGATGCAAAAGGAAGACTGAAGGAAACGTGTTAAGATACTATAGTTGCAAAATTAGTTTTGACTGCTCTTCTGGGATATCAGATCCTTATTATAGCTTGGTATTTTTTATTATATTGTGGGGGTGGTTAAAATAAATTAAAAATCAATAGCCCATGTTTTTACTAATTCAGAGCACAATCCTAACCTGGAGTTAGGCCAGCACAGTTAGACCAGCAAAGATTGGCTGGCACAAGGGACACCATAATTTATTTGGACCACTCTCAGAGTCAGAGAGGCTGGCACAGAGAAGTGCGCCCTCCTCCCTGATTCCGAGAGTGGTCCAAATGTGCTTTACGGTGGCCCTTGTGCAGGCCAAACTTTGCTGGCCTAACTTTGCTGGCCTAACTCCCGGTTAGGATTGTGCTCTCATCATCAGTGTGTGAACCCCTCTCAGAGTCAGGGAGGATGGCGCATGTCTGTGTGCTGGCCTCTCTGACTCCAAGAGTCGCCCAAACATACTTTATGGTGTCCCTTGTGCTGGCCAGACTTGTGCTGGCCTAACTCCAGGTTAGGATTGTGCTCTAAGCCTGATTCCTGTGGCCACCAGATCTCTAATGGAGGGGGGCTTCTCTTAAATATCATTGGCAAATGGGTCACTTAAGATGCTGCTGAGAGCTTTAGAAGTCTTTTTTTTTTAATAACTCCACACCTTGAAATCATTTCGAAAGGAACGATGCTCACAAGTTCCTCCCTTAAAAAGAATCAGCCTGTATTGGGAATGCCTGTCCTACAATTTCTTTTCTCAATGTCATTTCTCAGTGATCAAGAAGCTTAGCAGCCAGAATGCCAACTGAGTGCTTTCAGGAACAGGCTTGTGCATGATTAAAAGAGAAGGAAGGTTTAGTCCCCAGAATGCAAGATGTGACGGGCCTTTTAAAAAAAATAAAGCACAACAACCTCAGCTCAGCCTTTCTTACTAATCTCTCTGGCCTGTTTTGCATTGAAACGGCATTTTTGTTTCTACGAATCCTGCCATTGTAGGAATGAGGAGCGCACTCTCTAGCTTCGGGGAACCCTGTCCACATTGGCATGTCCCCAGGACCCCTGAGCATTGCAGAGGATTCTGGGATATGTTCTAGGGCACTAGAAGGCAGTAGAAGTTGCTTCTATGATGAGGACTTGGACCAGTCCTGCTTCCTCCCTTGGAAAAAAATGGGGCTCTCTGATGATGGGCCCAGAGTTTGTAGTCCAGCTATTCTTTCTCCATCACCACCACCCCACCTCTTTGACTCTATTATGTGACCAAATTCATGCTCAGTCGGGTTGCCTGGGAAACAATTGCGCCATTAGTCACATAAACAAACTGCAAGGAGGGGAAGAAACATGAGATGGAGTAGAAGAGTGCACAGTTCATTCATTGAGCATTATTTAAGCAACCAACATAAATGCCGTTTCACTTTTGAGTGGCTAATGGAGGAACGGAGAGACGTTGCTCCAACCAGCGCGACGGGTAAAAAATGCTACTCCAGAGGCCACAAAGAAGTAAAGATCAACATGAGAACTATTTGGTTTCTCTTTCCTTCCTGACCCACCATTTATTTCATGCCACAGAGGGCAAATTTCTGGGCATGTGCTGCATTATTCTAAAGATGAAGCCACATGACACTTGCATTAACAGGGTGCTCTTCCTCCCCCCCCCCTGGCCTTTCCATCTTCCTCTTAATCTTAATTGATTTGCCAAGTTTTCAGAGACTTAATAATGCACAATAAGATTGAAAGACTCTCCTAAGTGGTACCCAGATCACTCGGACTGCAGAGACAAAAGGCAAAGGGTCGCCATGGCAACCTGAACCATGTGGAAGCTTGCAGCCAAACTTTACTTCATTCTTCTCTATTCCCCTTTTCACTCTCCCCACCCTCATCACATTGCTCCTTGCTTAGAATCTCTTTAGGATGGGTTCCCATGTAATAATCCAGCAAGCAATGGCTACTTGGAATGGATCTTGCCAGAAATTACAATTTGCATAAGAAAGCCAAGGAGAAATAGGTTTTAGTGGATCTCTTGGGATTTCAGTGGTGACTTAGAGCACAATCCTAACTTGGAGTTAAGCCGGCACAGTTAGGCCAGCAAAGTTTGGTTGGCATAAGGGCCACCGTAAAGCATGTTTGGATCACTCTCAGAGTCAGGGAGGATGGCGCACGTCTGTGTTCTGGCCTCTTATCTCTCTCCAAGAGCGGTCCAAACATACTTTACGGAGGCCCTTGTGCCATCCAAATTTTGCTGGCCTAACTGTGCCAGCCTAACTCCAGGGTAGGATTGTGCTCGAAGACATTCATCTGTCCTGAAAATGATGCAGTCTGTGTGCTGTATAGATCAATCAATCAAACAGTATTTATATGCCGCTTTTCAACACAAATTCACGAAGCGTTTTACGGGCAAATAATAAAGTTAAATGGCTTCCTGTACCAAAAGGGCTCACAATCTCACTGGATGGGAGGTTGATTTCTAATCAATGGGTCCGTGGCATTTCAACAAAGAAATACGTACTTACAAATAAATATATGTGGGCAGGAACATGGGACCAGGGAAAATTCTGTGTTTATTCCCCCCCCCCCGCTCCAGGAGGTTGGCACTCTGAAATGTGCTCATTTTAGATCTTAGATCATCTGGGGGGGGGGCTTTTGGCTGTGCCGCCACTGGGAGAGGTGAGAGGGGTGGCGGCCAGGAAGAGGGCCTTCTCGGTGGTGGCCCCCCAACTCTGGAATACCCTCCCCTTAGAATTGAGAACTGCTCCCTCTTTGTTAACATTTTGGCGGGGGCTGAAGACCTTTTTATTTCAAAAAGCTTTTAACTGTTGACTGGCTGGCTGGCTGGTTTGTTACACTTTTATATATTTTATACCTTATGATCCACAGGGCTTGTTGTTTTTAAATTCTATTGCTTTGTTTTTAATTTTGTTTTATTGTATTGTTTTAATATTGTTTTTAAATTGTTTTTTAATGTTAAATTTTATATTTTACTGTTGTAACGCCGCCTTGGGTGCCTTCGGGCAAAAAGGCGGGATATAAATCCAATAAATAATAATAATAAAAATAATTTTGTTCTACAGTAGTGTTTTGATAGGAAGACGCTGTAATAAAGAACCCTCCCAGATTTAGAGCCTGGGCTCCTGAGACAGCATCTCTTGTAACAAAGAGTTCAGCTTCCTTGCTGAGATGACTAAGGTAAAAGTAAGAAACATGCACGCACACACACACGCACCCCATTGGAGTCTGCATAATGACATGACTTGAAGCCACAGTTACTTCTGCTTTGCTGCTTCGGTGCTGACAGAAAGAAGAGAAATCCAAGCCCACACACCAAAGGCTATCAGAGCTATGGCAGCGAAGAGCGCTCACGACAAGGCAAGGTTTCACACAGCAGAGAAGAGAGCCACAGGAGCCCACCCATGCACATTTAGCCATAAGAGCAGCTGCTGCATGTGGCTGTGGTTGCCCCTGTTACCTTGTTTCCCATAAAACAAGCAAGCAAGGATATTGCAATTGGAGAAAGAGGACGGTATAGATTTAGAGGCATCTTTCCTAGGAGGAAAAAAGAACACTAGAAGAGCCTTCTCTCTCTCTCTCTCTCTCTCTCTCTCTCTCTCTCTCTCTCTCTGTGTGTGTGTGTGTGTGTGTGTGAAAGTTACAATTAATCTGATTCAGTTCCTGTTGTGAATAACATTTAAAATCCACTTAAAAATAACGTTTAAAATCCATTTTAAAGTCCATTTAAAATCCAGTCTACGGCCTAGTGTCTTATTGAGGTTTGTGCCATTCTTTCCCTTTTCTCAAATGTAAACAGCAGCCATGTAGATCTGGATCAGGACCACCGTATAAGAGGAGCTGGCTTGTTTCCTTCTTCAGTAAGGCCGACAGAAGTAATTCAGCCCAGAAAAGGACTCCGAAACACACAAGTCCTTGGAGCTTTGGCCTGTGTCCAGGGTCCTGAAAGATTTCTCACCTGGGACTACTGCAAATTCTGATTACTGGTTGTCTCATATTCTCGTTCTCTGCTCCAGTCCTTCTACTTCCTCACCCATCTATGATCGGATACCTAGCTCATCATCCTACTGGAAAATCACCATTTCCTTGAGAGCAGAGCTCCAAGGAGTGAAGAGATACATAGAGACCTGGGAGAACATAAGAAGAGCCCCACTGGATCAGGCCAAAGGCCCATCTATTCCAGCTTCCTGTATCTCACAGTGGGCCACCAGAGGCCTCAGGGAGTACACAAGGCAACCAGATGCCTGCATCTTGTTGTCACTCCCCTGCATCTGGCATTCTGAGGTTGCATAACTTCAGACAGCTCCTATATATAGACACTGCAAGAGACACACTAAGGCGTATCACAATTTCTTTTATGGGAAACAAGGTAGGCTTCACCTTATGGAGTGTGTATGCTTAAATAACCTTTCTTCTTTTCTTTTCAGGCATGAAAGACAACTTCTTCCAAAGACTGGACACTTTCCTGGGCCTGCCACTTACCCAGATGAGATGATGCATTTTCCCCATTAATAATATTTTCTGTAAGATATTTTCCCCCTTTTTTCCTCATAATAGCTGAGCATGGCTGTCTTTCTTCCATCATCAAAAAAGAGGCCTTTTTGTTTATACCTTGTTCTTCTAGAAATGCACTCCGTAATGAGAAGCATTTTCCATTAGCTAATTGGTTAAAAAAAGCAAAAAGAAAATCAAGAGAAGCTTGTACATTAACAAATGGACCCAGTCAAAGGGGTGTTTCATGTGAAAGATTGTTTGACCTCTGTTGCAAAAAAAAGGAGATTTCTGGGTGGAACTAGAGACTTGAAGAGGTACAAGACGTATAAATAGTTCCTGAACTGAAGAAACGGCTATTATATATTGAGGGCGCTCTCCTGAACAGGATCTGAACTAGGTGTCATGTGACCTAATTCAGAGCACAATCCTAATGTGGAGTTAGGCCGGCACCGCTAGGCCAGCAAAGTTTGGCCGGCACAGGGGCCAACGTAAAGCATGTTTGGACCATTCTTGGGAAGGATGTCGCATGTCTAACTGTGCCGGCCGAAAGCCAGGTTAGAATCTCAGTCAGTTTCTTCAAGTGTCCTTATAACCTACTCCCTGACCAGCAAGTTATCTAAATGCAGGGATTCTCTCTCTCTCTCTTTTCCTGTTTCTTTTCTTTTTTCATTTTTGTTTGGGGGCAGTATGGACAATCAGTTCAACATGCGAGCTCTCACCTGCAGTCTGCAATGATACAGCCCAGGCATCAGATTGTCACCCCCTCTGCTGTTTGTGGGAACGGGGCCACAAACTCCGGCAGGAAAAGGTCTTTACAAGAAAAAGGGGGGTGGGGGAAAGAACTCTAATAAGCTGGGTACCAACTCAGCATGAGACACTCAAGATCTGGGCTAGAGAGTAGAACTGCAGTCGTTTTTGCACATCAGGCTAAGTAAAATCCACACTGCCTTGAGTGTCGTTCCGATGTCGGTTGATTGATGCTACATTAAACTGACCTTCAGCTTTGCCTCAGCTGACGGAAAATAAATAAATTTTAAAACTCCGGGGTCCTGATGACAGCTGTGGCCATCTCCTCTCCATTTGTAGTATGAACTTGTTACTACAGTGCCATCTTCAGAGCATTATACAAAGTTGATTTTTTCCCTCCCCCTCTTCTGTGGAATTTGATTCTCTTTTATTGTTCTTTGTCGACTGGAGATATTGAACTGGAATCCCTATAGGCATCAGATCCAGGTGCCAGATTGACTTGATTGAAACAGGGAATGCAGGGTTGGAAGGAGAGAGAGAGAGAGAGAGAGAGAGAGAGAGAGAGAGAGAGAGAGAGGAATGCATGTTGGATTCTGCAGAAACAGAGCAGAAACAGAGGTGGTGAAAAGGGGTGTCTGATGCAGGGATTCTTGGTTTGCGCGCATGGCTGGAAAAGGAATGCCATGTATTTTGGGCTGTCATTGTGTTGGCTGTTTAGCTAAAATAGTGACCACACATTTGCCCAATAGTGATCACAATAGTGATCTGATCACTCTTAATAGTGACCTGATAGTGAGCACAATAGTGAGCACAATAGTGATCTGCACTCTGCATTTGCCTTTAACAAATGCCAGCCTTTGCGGATCAGTTCTGTGTAGACCAGTGGTGCTCCTAGTTGGGGGGGGGGGAATGCTAAGTTCTACAGGAGTCTGAGATCCTGTACAAAGTGCCCCTCCCCCCTTGCCTTCAGAGCCATCCGTGGCTCAGAGAGCAAAGCCTCTGAGCCAGGAATGGCTCTGAAGGCAAGGGGGAGGGGATGCTTTACATAGGAGGTCAGGCTCCTGCAGAACTTAACATCTTGTAGACAGCATTCTATGGTGCAAAACAGTGTTAATGGGGGTTTCTTTCTGGGGTTTACAACTCTCTCTCTCTCTCTCTCTCTCTCTCTCTCTCTCTCTCTCTCTCTC
>JAJKFI010000023.1:12017224-12028265 GCA_029204185.1 Lerista edwardsae | reverse complement strand
CCCCCCCCCCCCCCCCCCCCCCCCCCCCCCCCCCCCCCCGGAGAGAGGAGCTTAAATAAGAAGATAGGGAAGGGCTGGAAGTGGAGGTCAAGCACAGAGGAGGGGGCCAGAGCCCCAGGAAGGTGGGGGAGGTCGGAGGGTAGCCTGGAGGAGTGTTAGAAAGGGTTTGATGTGGGGGTGCGGTGCAGTGGGGGTGGTGGGTCTGGTCAGGCAGCCCGAGGGATGCTGGGGGGGGGCGGGAGGAGGCCTCGGCGTCCTGGCGGAGGACAGGAAGATGGGGCTGGTGGGGGGGGGGGAGGTCGCCGCAGCTCCCGGGGCCATGCCTAGGAGCCCCCCCACCCGCCTCCGTCCAGCACCTCTCCTCAGCGGGCTGCCGGCTCCCTGCCCTGCGCTCCCCGCCGCGCCCCCCCCCCCGGGGGCGGGGGGGGGGGCTTCACCGCAATGCTTTGCCGCAGCCTCGCCGCTCCCGGATCTCCCGGCTCCGGCGTGCGGGCAGCTCCCGCGGAGGACGCGCGGAGGAGGAGGAGGAGGAGGAAGGAAGGGGGAGTCTCTGCTGCTTCTTCTTCTTCTTCTTCTTCTTCTTCTTCTCCTCCCCCGGCGGCCCGCCTGCGGAGGGGACGGAGCGGCCGACGGCTCCGCGCGTGGGGACGGAGGCGAGGGGGCGAGTGAGCGTCCGGAAAAGCGCCCCCGCACCGCGCCAAAATGTACCCCCCCCCAACCCCTCTTGACCGGGACTTCCAAAGGAAGCGGGGTGATTCCTAAGAGGAGAGGTCCATTCGCACGGGAGGGATCGCCTTCCTGCACGCTCCCCCCCCCCAAGCTGGAATGCACGCAGGCCACCCCCACCCCTCCCGATCTGGCCTTTGCCAAAGCAAAGCGCACCCCCCCCGCGCCCCGATTCTCAAGATGCTCGCCTTACCTTGCAGCTCCAGCCTCCCCAACGCGCCTTCGCTCCCTTTCCCTCTGCTCTGCAGTTTCTGGGGTTGTCTCTCTGCGCGATGGGGACTTGCGCTCCCCGCTCTCGCTCTCTCACACACACGAAGACATAAGAAGAGCCAGCTAGTGAGCCCCACACGCTCTCCCCCAGCCGCCCCTCGCCATGCGCCACAACGCAGGGCAGAGAGAGACACAAAGAGCGAGAGGAGGCAGATCCCCCCCCCCACACACACACACACACGCCAGGATCCAACACACACAGGAAGACACGATCAGGGATTGCACAGGCACAAGGGAACCAGCTCAGAAGACAGATGCAGGCATGCAACACACAACACACAACACACACACACACACAGAGGAGTCCCAACTCACAGAGCGACGCAGCGCCGGGCGACCGGAGCCCCGCAGAAACGCGCACCCGCGGCTTGCCCGCGTTCACACATGCACGGAGCCCCGCGCGCCCCGACCCAGCCGACAGGCGATAGGGCGCACGCGAAAGCCACCGAGCCGCTGGCGACACACGCAGCCTCTCCGCGCACACGCGCCGCCACCTCCTCGCGGCGGGGTCGCGGTCGGCGGTCGCGCACGCGGCGCGGTGTCCTTGTTCACACGGCCAGCGCGGGCGGGCGGCCGGGCGCTGCCTGGCCGCCGCTCAGGAAGCAGAAGAATCCCCCTGGCGGAAGAGACCGGAGAATCCCCCTTGCAGGAAGAATCCGAGCTCCTCCATTTCAAAATGTAGCTCTAGTTTTGTGCCCCCCCCACGCTGCGTTCCAGTTTCACACGCAACCCCCCCCCCCAAAAAAAAAAAAAAAAAATCCCGTGTCCCAATTTTCCTGCATAGAGAAAAGGAACCCGAACATTTTTTTTTGCGGGGGCGGGGTTAGGAAGTGGGAGGAATGCGAGGCAGAACCTTCAACGCCCCCCCCCCAAGAAGCGTTCAGCTAGATGTAACCAGCCACCCCCCCCCCCTCCGATTTGGCTGCGATCCTGCGGTCACCGTACCTTCGTCCGATCGGAGGTGCCCCCCATGCAGCCGGCTTGAACCGGGGGGGGGCGGTGGAGAGGAAGAAGAGGCGAGGGCCGGAGAGGGGAACCCCTCAGAAGCCCCCAGCAGCTGCCTCGGCCGCCGCGCCGCGGAGTCGTCGAGGAGCCTGTCGCGTCATGGCCAGGAGGAAGCTTGTCGCTGCCCCCCCGCCAGAAGATGCTCAGCGCCCAGGTATTGCGGAGGAGGAGGAGGAGGAGGAGGAGGACAAGCGAGCCGCGGGGAGCTTCTGCGCGCCGCCTCCCGACCTAGGCGACTGGCCCGCATCTTCCCCAGGGGTGGGGGGCCGCTCTCCCAGCTCTGAGGCTCCTCGGTCCTCGCATCGCAGCTCGCTGCGGGGAGGAAGGGGGGGAGAGGCGGAGGGGGGAGCTTGCCTCCTCACTCCTCCCCCCCCCAGCTTTAAGAATTTAACCCCTTTTAAACAACCGGGTTGGGGGGGGGGAGGGCTTGCTACTCTGAAGACAGCCATTCACCGAGGAGAGCAATGGCGATTTGATGCCCCCCCCTCCCCAAAGAATGACTTTCGCTCGGCTCTGAAAATGGGAAAGAGATCATTTTCGAAAGGTGGATTTTCCGGGTGGTCCTCCCTCCCGCTTAAGAAGGCGGCAGCTGCAATGTTCGCCCATGTTCGCTTCTCATGCGTGCCACAGACAGCTAATTAAGATCTGGAGTTTATTTTTATGTGCTCATTGGCCTCGCCCTGCCGTAATGTGGTTTAAAGTGGCAATGAAGATCTCCCCCCCAGAGCGCTGGGACAGATTTTCCCCAAGGCAGAAGTAAAGAGTCAACTAGTCCAAGCTCTTATTTCGAGATGTCAGGCTCCGGGAGGGAGGGGGCGGGGGAGGGGTTGGTGGTGGAAGGGGACTGTTGCACACGGAAATGCACATTCCCATCCAGGGCAGGGAGAAGCTGAGCATCTCAGCCCCCCTCGGATGCTCTCAGCATCGCAAGCCTCCCATAAGCTGACAGCTGCGCAATGCCATTGAGACGATGGAGGAAAGTGAGTTGCCGACCGGCATTCTGCTAGCCAGCATGAATCTGCAAAGCCTGGTAGACCCCACAGTGATCTCGATTAATAATGAAAACTCACCACTGGTTCTTCAGGCTACGGGCAGAGGTGGATCTAAGGGGGGGGGCAAATCTGTAAGTGTTGCAAGAAGCCTTACCCTGTCATGTAAATCCCTCCTCTCCCTTGCTGCTGTAGCCAGTAAGCAACGCCAAGATGTTGCTGTGCCCTGTGAGGGTTGGCTAGAACAGTGCAGGAGAGGAGTGTTTTCCACTGCAAGGTAAGGCTTCTTGCAACACTTAGAGCTTTGCTCCCCCTTAGATCCGCCTCGGGCTATGGGCCTATCTAATCTCTTTCCAATAGCAGCCTGGTGGATGCCCTTTGAAAATTCATGAGCCTCTGATCACGAACAACCCTCCTTGTGGTCTCTATGCAGGACCTGTTACTCAGAGGTACCTTCCTTCCGGATGGGGAATGTTCATTCAGTTTTCAGGGCTAACCGTTCTCAATAAACCCGTCGCATGAATTTGTCAGCAGGCAGCATGTTTCCAGTAAATCTGCCTAACCTTTCATCACATGGGATGTTAAGGAATTCCATATGCTAATTTTGCAGTGAGTGGAAAAGTCTCTCCTATGTGGCTGTTTTAGTGGCATAGCTAAAGCGGGGGGGGGGGGGCGCGGGGAGGGCAGTTTCACCAGGGAATATGCTTTGGGGGGGGCAACAAGTTGTATTTGATAGAAGTGGTAAAATTTGTGTTCATCTTAAGTACAAATAATATCACCATGATACATATCATCAGAAAGCAGTGGCGTTTCTACAGGGAGGGCAAAGCTCTAAGTGTTGCAAGGAGCAGTACCCTGCCATGTAAATCCCTCCTCTCCCTTGCTGCTGTAGCCAGTCAGCAACCCCAAGATGTTGCTTTTTCCCTGTGAGGATTGGCTAAAACGGTGCAGGAGAGGAGTGATTTCCACTGCAAGGTGAGGCTTCTTGCAACACTTAGAGCTTTGCCCTCCCTGTAGAAACGCCTCTGTCAGAAAGGTAATTTAATGCAGAAGGCAATGAAACAACCCACGTTGGGATATCTGCCATCTGTCAGAATTTATGACCAATTAAGCAGAAAACCTTTTTATTTACTTAATTAAATTAGTTATGCTACTGGGCTACTGCCTGTCATATATGGACTACCAGTCAAGGGGTAGGGGAATCAGAAGTCTGGCCTTGTCCGAAACCTCTCTTCATCATGGTTCTGTGATGCATTTCTTCGTTCATCATGGTTGCTACTGTATCTGAAGAACATCGTCACTGGGCCTTATAAGGAGGATGGGCTTTGGCCTGATCCGGTGGGGCTCTTCTTGGGCTTCATGAAGGTACGATCCACTGAGAGAGTCTGAGCTAAAGGCTGTGTGTGTGTGTGTGTGTGTGTGTGCATGTGTGTGCGTGTGCGTGTGTCTCCCTGGACCTGAACTTCACTAGCCAGCCATCTCTGCTGCCCAGGGCAGTCTCAGACATACAGCAAGGAAGGAAGAAAGAGAGGAACTGGATGCTTTCCCCCCAGCCCTGAAAAGCGCCTGCCTCTGCCCGGCCAGGAAAGGGACGTGGTGGCCCAGCGAGTTAATCCGCTGTTGCTGGGCTTTCGACCGCAAGGTTGGGAGTTCGAGACTGCATGACGGAGTGAGCTCCCGTCGCTTGTCCCAGCTCCTGCCAACCTAGCAGTTCAAAAGCACCTATACTAAAAAATGCAAGTAGATAAATAGGGACCACTTCGGTGGGAAGGGAACGGCATTCCGTGCGCTACGGCGTAGAGTCATGCTGGCCACATGATCGGACAAAAACGCCGGCTCTACAGGCTTTGAAACGGAGATGAGCACCGCCCCCTACCGTCGGTCACGACTAGACCATTCGGTCGTGGGGAAACCTTTACCTTTTAACCTGCCTGGCCAATCTTCTTCCAGGGCCGATGTGCGAGGAAGGAAGCAGCAGGAGGCTGCAAATGCACGGAAGGCAGAGTCCCGGCCGCCGGCCGTTGTGCCAAATGAGGCAGAAGCAATGCCGTCAACGATCCCAATGACTTCCAGCCAGCTTCCCCCAGGTTATCCAGGAGACCTGCCCAGGTTCCGAAGAGGCTCTGGCCTGCGTCAGGGAGGCAAGCATCAGCTGAGGATTCATTGCAAGCTGCAGCCTCCGAGAGCCGGGCCAGTTCCTTTGGTGCCACCCAGTGATGTCATGCAGGGGGTATGCGGGGGTACGCGAGTACCGGTTCCTAGGATTATGGCTGGCCCCGCCCATTCGCCTGCCCACTCGTCGACTCCGCCCCCTGCAACGTTTGAATTTCCTGCACGTTTGAGTTGCCTGCATGTTCTCAGAGCCAGGCAGGCAGGCAGGCAGCGAGCGGAGCCTTGCCTTGCCTTGCCACTGAAAAATGAGCTGTTCTGGGGTTTGGGGACTGTTGGGTCACTTTAACATGATGCCAGGCCTCCTTAACGTGTTCTGAGGGTGCTGTGGAATACTGTTGCAACTGTTGGGTCAGTTTAAAATCGTCTGAGGCCTCAAAAAGGGCTTTTTTCATGTCACTTCCTGCCACAACATCACTCCCGGCTTATGACGTCACTTTCGGTGGGCGGGTCCCGACACGTGCCAATCAAAAGTGAGTACCTGTTCTTAAATCATTTAGATGACACTACTGGTGCCACCCATGATTCACAACAAGTTGTTGCCTTTGAAGCTGAATGCCCTCGGACGCAGGGAAATGGCCATTTACAGACAGTTTTCTCGGCCTCCCCCCCCCCCCCCAGCACCACACAGAATCTCAGGAACTGCCTGGACCCTGAAACTGTTCATCCATCCGGCCTCCATTGTTTGGCTTGACCAGGCAATTTGGGCCCATGGAGTGCCGGGGTGGACCCAACATCTTCAGATCACCCCCCAACTTGAACGATGACTTGATGGTCTCCGCCTTTTCCGGTTGCCTCTCACATTGAGAGCAGCACTAATATAAAAAAAATTGCCAATTGGGTGAAGAGGGCACTTGGAGGGGCCGGCTGGTCTCATTTGTGCCCTGGGGCAGTGGTGTCATCTAAATGATTTAAGAACAGGTACTCACTTTTGATTGGCACGTGTCAGGACCCGCCCACCGGAAGTGACGTCATAAGCCGGAAGTGAGGTCGTGGCAGGAAGTGGCATGAAAAAAGCCCTTTTGGAGGCCTCAGGCGATTTTAAACTGACCCAACAGTTGCAACAGTATTCCACAGCACCCCCAGAACATGCTAAGGAGGCCTGGCATCATGTTAAAACCCCAGAGCAGCTCATTTTTCAGTGGCAAGGAAAGGAAAGGCTCTGCTCGCTGCCTGCCTGCCTGCCTGCCTGGCTCTGAGAACATGCAGGCAACTCAAACGTGCAGGAAATTCAAACGTTGCAGAGGGTGGAGTCGACGAGTGGGCGGGCGAATGGGCGGGGCCAGCTGTAATCCTAGAAACCGGTACTCGCGTACCCCTGCGTACCCCCTGCATGACATCACTGAACTTGCGGTGATATTTTCCCCCTTACCACGGGACAAGGAAATAAGGAAAACAGTACAAGCCTTGCTGGATCCGACCAAATGCACCACCAGTGTATCCCAATTCCAGCCCCTGTCTGATCGGCCTATCTCGTGGCAGTGAATTCCATGACTCTGGTTGTGAGGGAAGCGTCTTGCACCGATCCCTAATCTAGGGCAAATCAGCCTCGATTTTTCACACACTGTGTGCCGAGGGAGCTGCCTCTCTTCCTCGGGTTCATATCGACAAGGTTCTGCTGTCCCTTAGAGGAAGCGGCAAAAGAGGTTCTGTCATTTTACTCGGAGAAAAATGAGAGGCTTCTCATCCATTATTTTCTCACTGCTTTAGCAGGTCAACGTCGAGGGTGGATTTACCTTCCTGTGCCTGCTCTGCCTTGGGAGAACACCCCTATCTGACAGTGATCTCCTCTAATTGTTGTTTATAGATGACAGGCGACTTCACGCTTGGGTTTTTTTTCTTCTCCAGGTTTGTTCTGAAACACTATTCTCGGCTTGTGTTCCCCCCGCTCTCCTTACAGATAAAAGGAAAAGGAAATACTCTTTTTCTTTTTCTTTTTTTACCCAAGCGGGTAATTAATCTGTGGAACTCCTTGCCACAGGAGGTGGTGATGGCATCTGGCCTAGGTGCCTTTAAAAGGGGACTGGACAGATTTCTGGAGGAAACATCCATCAGGGCTACAAGCTGTAATGGGTGGTGCAACCTCCTTAACGTTAGTAGTAGGCGACTTCAGAATGGCAGATACAAGGGAGTATCTGGTGCAGGCATCTTGTGCAGGCATCTTGTTGTGCAGGCATCTTGTTGTCTCGTGTGCTCCCTGAGGCACCTGGTGGGCCACAGTAAGATGCAGGAAACTGGACCAGGTGGGCCTTTGGTCTGATCTAGCAGGCCTCTTCTGATGTTCTTAGGCCTTCAGACCATCGTATTTGGTCTGTTCTCGCCTCTTTCTGCAAAAATCTTGCATTTCTCAGCTGCCCCAGCCATTCCCCACTCAAGGCTTTGTCACTCTCTCACTTTTGCACAAGCAAATTACCTTTTCGGCAAATGTAAACAAGGAATGCATGAGAGTGACTGAGAGACCCTCTTTGATTTCCCAGCTCCTTGATATCGGAAGCCACTCAAAGATTGCAAGTTCTGTTAATTAGCCATAAGCTAATCAGCAGCTACGGGCAAAGCAGGAAAAGAAAAAGATAATTAGTTTTAATTTACTTGGACTGCTGGGAGTAGAGAATTACAGGGGAAAAGACACATTCCCTTATGTTGCTGCGGTCTCTAGAAACTGAATGTTGACCTCCAGATTGTGGAAGGAAGGAAGCAGAGATAAACACAGACTCTAAAGCAGCCATTTTTGACATTTGTCTTTGCACAACACACTGAACTCTATGGTCTTCTCTATGGTCCTTGCCTCTTGTGATGTCACTTCCAACTTCCGGGAGACTCTTCCGGGTTCTGTGGCTTGGTTCTTTGGGCAACACATTGTCTGCATTCAAACAGGCCCATCTGGAGAGAGCATCCTGGGCCTATTTGCTTGTCACGCATTATGCACTTTTCAGCCACCAGGTGGCAGCATATTTGCCAGGCGTCCCCCAAACTGGTCTTTGCCTGTGATGAGTCGGGAGCTTCCCACTTTGTATGGATGGTGCAGTACAGCAGATCCCAAACTGTGGGTCCGTGGCCCACCAGTGGGTCACGACCTAATACTTGGTGGGTTGTAAAACTGACAAGGCTGATTAGACTGTGTGCATCAAGGGTGGAACAACCTGCTGCCCCATCACCATGATATCCTTGAAAGAAAGTTGGTATAAAAATGTGAAAAATAAATGCATATCCTGCACCGTGTTCCCTGTGCTGATACTTTTCATGGGCCCTGTTTTGGATCTGGTTTATTGGCATTACGGCACATCCTTCTGTCAGCCCACTGACCTGTGGCACATTGCGGCCCCATTTTTTAATTTTTATGGACGCCAATTTGCATCGACTTCATTTCATTTCCTCATTGGTCTTAGTTAATGTGCCCAGCCGTGAAACTTGAGCACTTCTGATTAAGGCAGCCGGGCGCAATTATTCTGTGTGCAGCCGGCGAATTTCCCTCGCCTGCTCCGCCGCTGAGGAGAGGATAAAGGGAAAGCACAGCATTACAGGCTAATCGCACCCAAATTAATCTGACATTTCCATACCAGCCGACAGCTCAGAATTCAAAAGAGAAAGATGTAAACTCTTCCCAGCTCAGATAGTTTAGGATTATTGGAGGGGATCACATTCCGAAAGCTGTTTAAATAACACAACAATAACAACTGCGCTGGGGGAAAAAAAAGAGTGTTTGAGAAGAAAAGGAAACATTCTGTAAGACTGTGAAAGTCAGCAAGGCTAAAGCCTCATCCTACAACTTTCAGTGTGAGCCCTTTGAGGACAGGGGACCATTTAATGATTCATTTGGTTCTGTAATATCCCTTGTGAACTGCTTTCATTGGGAAAGTGGCTTGATGGTACTTCAGCCACTCGGTGGAAATTATCTTCCCACCCTCCCCACCCCCCTTCCCACCCTCCCCTACTCAATCCTACATAGGGGTGAGGAAATGGGTGCATGAATGTTCCAAAGAACACCAAGCTGTCAGACCTTTGAAGCTGTCTTCTACTGAGTCAGGCCATTGGTTTAACTAGCTCAGGGAGCAATCCTAACCTGGAGTTAGGCCAGTAAAGTTTGGCCGGCACAAGGGCCATGGTAAAGTGCATTTGGACCACTCTCGGAGGCAAGGAGGATGGCACATGTCTGTATGCTGGCCTCTCTGACTCCAAGAGTGGTCCAACACTTTACTGCGTCCCGTGTGCCTGCCAAACGTTGCTGGCCTAACTGTGCCAGCCTAACTCTAGGTCAGGAAATAAAACAAAACTGAAATAAAAACAATTTTTTTAAAAAAAACCTCACTTGAAAATTCAAACTGTTAATACTCGCAAAAGGAATATAGCAAGAATAAGGTCTGCAGCTTCCAAGATGGCTACTTCCAGTTTTCCACGAACCCCCTGATATCAGGTCGTGACCCACCAAGTGGGTCCTGACCCACAGTTTGAGAGACACTGATATGGAATACTAAGGCCAAACCCTGTACTCCTTGAATCTCTTCAGGGAAGTCTTGATGTTTCCTGTCTTAAAATTGTGCAGACCTGCATCCACCTTGAAATAAAAGGCCCAATTGCCCTTGGATGCCGGCTTTTGAAAGCAAGCTGCTTCTGAATGCGTTCAGCAGGATGAGAGAGCCAGAGGAGAAATGAACTGAAATTGAGCTGGGAATGTGCAAGCAAATGCAGCTATGGAAATCAATAACCCCAATGAAAGGTGTTCAAGCAGAAGGCTGCACCGGGAGGCGCAGAAATGGCCAGCAGACAAACAGTCGCAAATATAACTGGCGAGAAAAGGAAGAACTCTTGGGAGGAAAGCACTGAAGCAGCTGTATGCTCTGTCCAGTTCATGGTCTGGGAGTTCAAACAATGATATAACAGGAAGCAGGAGAAACACTGGATGTCCCCAAACATGTTTGAACTTGAAGCCTTGCGAACCGGCAAGAGGCACCTTTTAAAGTTCTGTCCTCTATTTATCAGGGGGAGATTTTAAGCCCTTTGGGGGCAGAAGACCATTCCTTGATTTATTTTATTCTGGAAACCGCTTCGTGAACCACACAGTTGAAAAGGAGTATATAGTCTCCTCCTTCATCATCACCACCACCACCACCATCATCATCTTCTGCCTCTACTGACTGTATTTCATGTGTTTTGAATAAACAACAACACCACTAATGATAAGATGATGATGATGACGATGCCCCTTGGATCTAAATATGATTGAGTCGTTTGATCCCTTCCCCAGCTGCTTTTCTATACCAGGGAAGAGGATTGCGCTCTAAGTGCTCGTTTGGATCTTGGTTTTCAACGGTGCTTTGCCCCTGCGTTCCTCCTGCATGCCTTTGTGCCTGTCAGTAAGTGGCCCCTAATATATTATTACGGTGTTTTGAAGCAACTGTGTGGCTGTTCTCCTCTGCCACTTCACAGTAACCGCCACCCACCACAAAGCACGTTGCACATCTCATTAGCTTTTATTTCTCTGGACTGCGCTTCAGGGTGGCCAATTGCCTTACTCCTGGGCGCACGCTGACACTGTGCCAGGAAGGGAACAGCAGAAGCTCCAAGGTGATTGGGGGCAGACGGGGCTTTTCCAATGTGGCAGGAAAGTGCCCTTGAGTTACTACATCAAGCAAGCCTGCCAATGAAAGGACAGAGAGGATGAGAGGGATGAGGGCCCATTAACACCTGTTTTCCCAACATCAGCAAAACAGAAGACAGATTATGCAAACGTCTTTCTCTCTGCGAACAGGTGACGTTTATTCTTGCAACCCGTTTGAATGAGGATTGATCAGGATCAGCCCCTGCAGCAATTGTTGCACAAACCTGGTTTCAAAGCTGATAATAATAATAATAATAATAATAATAATAATAATAATAATAATAAT
>JAJKFI010000023.1:11975685-11999254 GCA_029204185.1 Lerista edwardsae | reverse complement strand
AGAGAGAGAGAGAGAGAGAGAGAGAGAGAGAGAGAGAGAGAGAGAGATCTTGTTAGCCCTTCTCCCATTCATTGCAACATATCGTTCTTCGGTCTTGGGTCTGGAGTTCACAATAGGACTGTTCACACATCATGTTGTACACACTTCCAAGTTCCACCAGGTGCACAAGATTGCTCTACACCAGTCATTCCCAAACTTTTGCAAGCAGGACCCACCTAAAAAAGTTCCTCTTTATCAACACCTGGCGCAACCCTGTGGTGATAATGGTGACTACACAGCAGTGCTCCCCCCAAATAACAGGTTGTTCAACCCTTGATGCACATAGCCTAATCTACCCTGTCTGTTTCATGAACCACCCAAAATTCAGTTGGGACCCATTGGAGGGCCACAGACCCACAGCTTGGGCACCATTGCTCGATGCACATTAAATATATAGTGTGGCTAATTATACACCTGTGTACACAGTGTATGGACTGCCCGTACATTGTGTGAAGGGGGCTTGAGTATTGTCAGAATGGGGAAGCCAAATCCATCAGATATTTTTGACCATTCACCAGACTCTAGCAGGGTCAGCAGGAAGCCGCTGTACAAGAGGCTATGGGTGTATCCTTTTACATTTTCTACCAATGCTGCGCTGGAGATTTAGTTTCTACCAATGTTGCTCTAAGGCATCATTGGTAGAAAATGGTCCACTGAGGGGGGGCCCTAAGCAGTGGTGTCATTCAAATGATTTAGGAACAGGAACTCACTTTTGATTGGCACTTGTTGGGAACCCGGAACCAGCCACAGAGCCCGTTAGGATCCCATTCTGGTCTGTTCCCCCTGAATGACATCACTGCCTTCGCCCCCCTAGGAATCCGGAGTTGCTCCCTTTAACCCTCTGAGTGCCGGCCGACCAAGAAGAAAAGCTCTTTGCAGAGGAATTGGGAGGGGGGAGGAGGGAGAGTGAAGTGGGCGGAGTCAGCCCTAATTTTAACTAGTGGAACTGAGTTCCCCCGCGTTCCCCTGCATGACATCACTGCCCCTAAGTAAGGAGATTCCTGTTGATAGAATGGAGCACTGGAGTATTCCTAATGTGTCATTCACAGTGCAGAACTAAAGGTGGATAATTTGGAATTCCACAATCAGGGGAGAGGTTTAGATGAAAATAATATTGGAAGCTTTGGGAAAGGACATATAGGAATTTGAAAAAAAAAATGGAACATGAACTAGTGACATGGGCTCTTTTTGCATGAAATGAAACCAATGCTAAATCATGTGTTGCTTTTCCGCACAATGGAAGCTGGCAGATTCAAGGGTCCCCTCTGCCTTTTTGCAAATTAAATGACACCAAAGAAGACCTCAAGAACCTTCCTTCCTTCTCCCCGACAAACAAGCCAGCCTAATTTAGAAGTGATCTGGCTTTGTGCTAAATCAGACAGGTCTTCAGATGGAAATGGAGAGGCCGACATCCCTGTAATAGATTAAAAAAGAAAAAAAGGAAAGCCGGCGAGCGTAATTTTCTCGAGACGTCACATGGCCTCCAATCAGTTCTCCCCTCCGCTCTGCAAAGAGGCCTTTCTCCATTTGTGAATTATGTGCTTCCTCAGCAGCATATGGTAATAGCTTGCTGAGGTTGTCTCAGTCAAAAGGGGAGGAGATTAGCATGCTAATTGCAACGGCGTCCGGGGATGGGTCATAGTCTGCAGTGCTAATTGTCTGGTTCCATTCCTTACATGGAAACGGCAACAAACTACACAAGGGGCTTCAGTGGCTCAAAGGTGAATGGATGTTCAGGAAATGCAGCAAGCATGTGCACAGCCTGACTTCATCTGCACTAAGGGCGCAATCCTGACCTGGAGTGAGGCCGGCACAATTGGGCTAGCAAAGTTTGGCTGGCACAAAGGACACTGTGAAGTATGTTTGGACCCCTCTTGGAGTCAGAGAGGCCAGCATACAGATGTGCACCATCTTCCCTGACTCCAAGAGTGGTCCAAACGCCACTCCCTTGTATCTGGCATTTTGAGGTAAATTTCTGAGGTAAAATTCTGAGGTAAATATGAGATAAATAAAGCAAAGTCTGGCCAGCACAAGAGACACCATAAAGTATGTTTGGACCACTCTCTGAGTCAGAGAGGCCCTGACTCCGAGAGTGGTCCAAACCTACTTTCCAGTGGTCCCTGTTCCTGCCAAACTTGGCTGTCCTAACTGTGCTGGCCTGACTGCAGGTTAGGATTGTGCTCTAAACATTTGAAACCAACTTTCTTGTGTTGTAGGAAATAAAAAAAATGCAGGACACCATTCTTTCTGCTGGAGGAAGGTTGAAGCTCGGTGGTCAAGTAGATGCTTTTGTGTGGGACAGGTCCTACGTTCAAATTCCTGGTGGACGTAGAGAGAGATGTGTCTTGTGGCAAGTCTAGTCTTATGTTATGATACAGGGTCTGACCATTTTTTTCCCCATCTGGATAGTTCTGGCCTAGATGGAAAAAAATGGTCAGAATCTGTACCTGGTACAGAGTTATACCTGGTAGGCCAGCTGGTAGGCCAGGTGAGATTCAGGAAATGGACTAGGTGGGCCTTTGGCGGAATCCCAGCCGGGCTCTTCTTATGCCCTTAACAGCTCAAGGGGAAAATGCCGTAAGTTTTGGACTCTTTCCAAAGACCAAGCCAGTGTTGGCCTGAGAGCAAACCCCCTTGGTAGGAAGGCTCCCCACCTTATTGGATGGATTCAGCTCCCTTTAGGTTGAATTCAGTAGCAACCCTAATGGTGAGTGAATTGACCTTTGGAAAGCTTTCCTCGGGATAGCTGTTGTGCGTATTTCCACCAACACGGGCCCAATTCTGCCACCCTTGAAAAGCCATTCCGCACATATTAATTGGATTGGGTTTTTTTCTTTCCTTGCCAAATTAGCTCTCTAATTCTCTGTTAAGGATGAGCGTCGTTAGCAGAGCCCTGAAGAATATTTCAAATGCCGGCTGTAATGAAGAAAGTGGATCTCCTCTGAAAAGAGATTGATTGGCGAAGGAGAGGGCTGGACGTTGTGTACCAATAAACACTCCATGTTGATTAGCAGACTCTTGAAGCAGACAGATGAGCCGACAGGAGGCAAGTCAGGCAGAGCCGGCATGAGCTGGAGAGTAGCACATGGTCACTGCCTTCATCAGCAGGCTGCCGGGAAGGAGCAGAAGCAACGGGACAAAAGTGCGGAGTCTGGAAGCTGGGTAGTGCAATCCCCAACAACTTTGCTCAGGAATGGATCCTGCAAAGCTCAATGGGCCTTTTCCCTATGCACGCCTGCTTAGGATCACACCAGTGGTGTTATCCTACCGGAACGCTGGGCGGGACATCCGGGTGATCGACAGCCGGCCCGTCACGTTCCGCAGCATTACGCCGTTTGCGTAACATACGCAAGCGGTGTAATTGGTTACGCAAATGGCGTAATGCTCCGTAACGCGACGGGCGGGCTGTTGATCACCCGGATGTCCCGCCCAGCGTTCTGGCAGCATAACACCGCTGGATCACACCCTTAGGGCGCAATCCTGACCTGAAGTTCGGCCGGCACAGTTAGGCCAGCACAGTTTGGCCGGCACAAGGGACACGGTAAAGCATGTTTGGACCACTCTCGGAGTCCGGGAGGATGGTGCACGTCTGTGTGGTGGCCTCTCGGACGCCGAGAGTGTCCGAGCAACTATGCTGGCCTAACTCCAGGTTGGAGTTGCACTCTCACACGCCTATTCCCTGGTGTCGTGATTTCCCATCGTCTGAGTGGTTGTAAGCCACTCCGGAAGACTTGGCAGCTGAAGAGTGGGATGCAAACGCCGCAAATAAACAAAAATGAAATCCGGCAAGCTGGTGGGGAGAGGCTCTAATTAAAGCCAACCTGTGCCAGCGTCGCCAGGCTTCAGTGAGCACCTGAGACTTCCAAAAGGAGAGAACTGCTCGAGCAGGCGAGCCGGGATCTGGAGGCATTGTCTTCCGACAAAGCAATTTCGAGGGTGCCGAGTGATGAGTTCCACAGCAATGGGCTTTTGCGGGGTGGTGGTGGTGGGGGGGAGAGGGATTAGCCACTCCAAGGAAGGGAGGCAAAAAAGTTGCCAACAGTCTGAGAAGGCAAAGGAAGTGCTTGGAATTTGGGAGAACATAACACAAGAAGAGCCCTGCTGGATCAGGCCAAAGGCCCATCTAGTCCAGCTTCCTGTATCTCACAGCGGCCCACCAGATGCCTCAGGGAGCACACGAGACCACAAGATGCCTGCATCCTGTGGCCACTCCCTTGCACCCGGTACTCTGAAGTAGCCGACCACCTTTGTAAGGAGGTTGCACAATCCATCATGGCCTATAGCCCACCATGGACCTTTCCTCCAGAAATCCGTCCAATCCCCTCTTAAAGGCATCCAGACCAGATGCCATCACCACCTCCTGTGGCAAAGAGTTCCACAGATTAACTACCCGCTGGGTAAAAAAGTACTTCTTTTTATCTGTTTTAACTCTCCCAAACCTCAGTTTTAGAGGGAGAAGAATATATCTAGGCCAGAAATGTTTATATAAGGCCAGGAAAGTTTGGCCGGCACAAGGGCCACCAAAAAATAGCATTTGGACCACTCTCGGAGGCAGGGAGGAAGGTGCACGTCACTCTGTTTAATTTTGCTTTTAGTTCAGTGTTTTTACATAGTATTTCCCCCCCCCCCCAAACCTGCTTTCTGACAATGATGTTGCAGGGTTCTGCCATTGCTGCAGTCCAAGAATGCCAGTTTGCATTCCAGGAGTGTCATCTGATGACATCATCATGATGGCCGTTCCTGCTTGATGATGTCACGCCCAGCCATGACATCACTTCTGGTGGGTCCTTACATGAGCGCCATTCTTAAAAAGTGGGTTCCGGTGCCAAACGTTTGAGAACAACTGATCTGGATTATCCTTAAACAGCCACATCTGACCCGTGTATCAATTTATTTTATTGCACTTGAGTGGTTGCTCGCCCCACCTCAGCTGCAGGGCAAACTGCCGCTTCAGCGCTTTGCACTGCTCAATTAATGAGGTGACTCCTTTGACTTCAGTGCATGAGTAGCCAGAGCTTATCAGTTTCAGGCAGCAACTGAGCTTCACCGGCATCAAGCTGGCAGGAAAGACTCCCCGGCTGTAATGCAGCTCGATACATACTGCGTAACCCGTGTCGGAGCATAATTAAACAATATTATCAATAGGAAGCTGGTGTGTCTCCTTGTCTCCGAACAGCCACCTGTTCCGCCTTCCGTATTCTGTTTAGCTGGTTTGCTTACAAAGACAGCTTCCTTGCTACAGATGGGGGAGCGCTTCCCTTCTCATGTTGACTTGGCTCGGAAAGGAAGCCGATTGACTTCCAAAACAATCAGAAACAGCCACACTGACTCTCGGAGATCTAGACTTACCCACGGTAAGCCTTGGGAAATGTAGTTTTCTCAAGGGCTGCTGTCATGATAATGGAAGACTGTGGTCTTCGACCTTCTTCTATTTATTTATTCATTTTTCTATTTGCAGATTTATATACCATCTTTTCCTGGGTAACTAACCTAGAGCAGTGTTATTCAAACTGTGGGTCAGGACCCACTTGGTGGGTTGCAACCTGACGGCAGGTGGGTCGCGGAAAGCTGAGAGCAGCCATCTTGGAAACTGCAGAACTTACTCTTGTTATATTCCTTTTGTGAGTGTTGAATTTTCTTCATGTTGTCCCTCCAATCACGGCTTGGCGATACCCAGGTGGCCCTGTACAACTATCCACCCACTGTGGGATTTGCTCCCGTAGAATCAGCATTGGCTTGTGACATTGTGCAGGTGTGAAGTTTGAGCCTTCATATTCTAGTGGAACAACAGTGATCTTGTCCACCTAGGTTGTTCTCACCACCATCAAAGATTAGCAGCGACGACCTACAGCACTGAGTGTGGCTTGTTCTCTCCTCCTTTTTTGTGTGTGTGCCTTTAACTCTCTTCACTCAGGTTTGTCCTTGGAGAGAGAGAACAACATCACAGGAGCCCCGCCATGTTTGAAGAGAGACTCGTGCAGCAGGATGAATCCCATGAACACGGACGACCGCCTTGTTGTTGAGTCACTAGACGAGTCCTTTGATCACAGCTAACTTCTCTGCAATGTGCTGTTTACAGAAGGATGGTGTTGTTTGCAAAGCTCATCCCGGACCCGGTTGTATGGCAGAAATGTTGTATTCTCGCAGAAATGCCATCAGATGTTCATTGTGCTTTCCACTGGGATTTGCAAGGACAACTTGTCCATGTTCCAGGAGCCTTGGTGGGCGGTCAACATGTTCCGCAATCCACCGCTGAAAGGACGAGTGAGCTCTCTGCAGCCGTCTCTCTCTGATGGATGAGTGCAAAGTGCTTTTCTGCTTATCATTTTTGGCATGGGAAAGAGGCTCAACTTTAGGACTTCAGCCAACATATTTAGAGCGCAATCCGAACCTGGAGTTAGGCCGGCGCAGTCAGGCCAGCAAAGTTTGGCCGGCACAAGAGCCACTGCAAAGTGCATTTGGTCCACTCCCTGAGTCAGAGAGGCCTGCACACAGGCGTGCACCATCCTCCGAGAGTGGTCCAAATGCGCTTCATGGAGGCCCTTGTGCCGGCCAAACTTTGCAGGCCTAATTGTGCCAGCCTAACTCCAGGTTAGGATTGTGCTCTTAAAGGATTAGGAGTAGCTATGGCCAGAGGTGTACCAGGGCTTTTTTTTGCACTCCGTGCAAGCTAATGACGTTATGACATCCTGATGTGGCATCATGACGTCACTTAGAGGGAGGGGAGCACACGGACTCCTGCGGTGGCCGCTGGGGCAATTTTGCTCCAGCCGCTTCTGCAGGGGCTCCAGCGGCCAGTGAGCTTCTTACTTACTTCTGAGTGATACATAGGATTGTGCTGTTGCTTACTTCCTTAGGAAGCTGATCTCTTTGCAGGGCAGTTCGTCGTCATCTGATTATGGAATAGCCTCAGGGATTGAAGCAGTTAGTTGTCCGATCTTTCAATCATCCATATTTTCTCTGGAGAGTTTGCTCCAGTGGTGTCATCTAAATGATTTAAGAACAGGTACTCACTTTTGATTGGCACGTGTCGCGACCAGCCCACCGGAAGTGACGTCATAAGCCGGAAGTGATGTCGTGGCAGGAAGTGACATGAAAAAAGCCCTTTTGGAGGCCTCAGACTATTTTAAACTGACCCAACAGTTGCAACTGGATTCCACAGCACCCCCAGAACATGTTAAGGAGGCCTGGCCTCATGTTAAAACCCCAGAGCAACTCATTTTTCAGTGGCAAGGAAAGGAAAGGCTCTGCTTACTGCCTGCCTGCATGCCTGGCTCTGAGAACATGCAGGCAACTCAAATGTGCAGGAAATTCAAACGTTGCAGAGGGCGGAGTCGACAAGTGGGTGGGCGAATGGGCGGGGCCAGCTGTAATCCTAGAAACCAGTACTCGCATACCCCCCCGTACCCCCTGCATGACATCACTGGTTTGCTCTGCGTTACACAACCTATGAAAATCAGGTTGCGACCCACCAGTGGATCACAACTCACACTTTGGAAACCACTGTTTTTAGGACTGATGGCACAAGGGAAAGGAACACATTTTAGTTTATTCACCCCTCCTCGAGAGCTAAATTGACTTATTGCGAAGTATCTTATTGCAGTAACTGTCTTTGGTCTAATTTCTCCTGGTTCAATTTCATAAAATTGTTAGATATTTCCCATCCTTATCAAGTTTTTTTTCCCCTTCGCAAGTCTATTTGTTCTGTGCTTGTTGTAATTTCAATAGCTTCTTTGCTCCTCCAGAGAAGGAGGAGCTTCCATTCTTCTTTGCAAAAGCTTTGATAACTTTAAAAAAAAAACAGAAAGAGGGCGAGAAAGTGCATTCCTCATCTTTTCATCTTTATCTGACAACAATCGAAATATCTTTGAAGTCCAAATCATTGGGTGAAAATGGCAAAACACAAGAAAAAAAATGTCAAAACCATTTTTTCCCCCACAGAATTCTTGGAATAAGTACAGCACACATGTAATTATCTTAACATAGTTTGTCATAATGTAAAATTAGTGTTAATTAATCCTCATTTTCAAGAGTGTAATTCTACTCCAGTATGTAGCTTTAGGGAACGGATCTCAAAATATAGTCTTCTTTTTCTTTCCTTTTAATTTAATTTACTAAGTATCCTTTATTTGACAATTCCATCTTACAATTTCAATACAAAAGCAATTAAACACTTCCCCCTCTTTTATTTTAAATGTCTTCAAGTCAGTTTTACAGTTCCATTTGTTTAGGACACTTGCAGAACCCTAACCCTTTAAGAACTGTGACATTTGGTGATGCTGTATTTTTGAAACAATTAATGAGGCAGGTTCGGTCCAGGGCTTTTGTTACAGTGATAGAATTTATCTAATTTAATATGGAACTATGCAACTTTTCTTTAATCCCTTCACTCTCTATGACACCTCTAATCTCATGCATCAACAATTTTCTGACACCGCTGCTAGGGAAATTCAAATAAGATTTAAGATATGTGATCCAATCTCTAATCCGATCACTGAGATAGCTCTGCTCATTTCTATCCGTCTTTCTCCCCCCCCCCCAAAACACACACACACACACACACACACACACACACACACACCACATACACACACACACAATTTAACCCAAACATTACTGGGCTATCAACTGGTTGAACACAAATGTAATTTACAGGAATGGTCCCTGCAGAATCCAACTCTTATAAAATGGTTTATCCACTATACCAAGATCGATGGCCCAGGGATCTGATTCAAGAGAAGATCATTTGTATGATGAAAGCCATTTTAATTCAGATGTAAACAGCCGGAAGTGATGTCGTGGCAGGAAGTGACATGAAAAAAGCCCTTTGTGAGGCCTCAGACCATATTAAACTGACCCAACAGTTGCAACAGTATTCCACAGCACCCCCAGAACATGTGAAGGAGGCCTGGCATCATGTTAAAACCCCCGAGCAACTCATTTTTCAGTGGCAAGGAAAGGAAAGGCTCCGCTCGCTGCCTGCCTGGCTCTGAGAACATGCAGGCAACTCAAACATGCAGGAAATTCAAATGTTGCAGAGGGCGGAGTCGATGAGTGGGTGGGTGAATGGGCGGGGCCAGCTGTAACCCTAGAAACCGGTACTCACGTACCCCCGCGTACCCCCTGCATGACATCACTGAAGACGCTGGTTTTCTTTCAATATCAGCAACAAATAAAATTATGTCCAAAGAGCTTGCAAATGAACATTGATAATTGTCATGGATAATCAAGGGACAATGGGAAAAAATGTGGTGCGGTTTTTTTCTCCCTTCCATCTGCTGCTACACATAATCTGCTTCCATGCTCCATCCTATTACAGATTCCATTTCCAACCATTTAGACAAAGAGCATCTTCAATGTTATTCATCAGGGGCTGGATTTAATGAGGAGTTTGAGATAGTGTCGTGATTATACCAAAACACATAATCGCCTTTGAGCTCTGGGATCTCTTTATATGCAGATTTCTCTTTTGACCGGAAGGGGAGTTAGTGGGTGAGAAAATGTCAGGGTTTGCATACAACAGAAATAACCTCTTCCAGCAGCTTTTGTATGATATGAATGGAGAGTTCACCGTCGGTTTGAGTGGCAGAAGTATATGATTGTGTGTCTGAAATTACGATGCCAAATGAGTTCATATCAGCTGGGATCAGAACATGAACATTATCTGATGTTATAAATCAAGTGATTTTGGACATTTTCCTAGTTTTGCAACCTGTTTAGGACTTTTTAGATATGACAACCTGCCTGGTGTTCAGTAGGTTTCATGACTTAAAAACTGGCCTCTTGTGAATAAAGTTAACACCAGCCTCTGCCTGGTGTCTTCCTTTGGGGTGGTACAAGGGTAGTAGGCTATCTCACAATGCCAGATGCAGGGGAGTGGCAACAGGATGCAGGCATCTTGTTGTCTCATGTGCTCCCTGAGGCATCTGGTGGGCCACTGTGAGATGCAGGAAGCTGGACTAGATGGGCCCTTGGCCTGATCCAGCATAGGGGCTCTTCTTATGTACTTGATTCCCCACACCCCATAATATTATGCCAACCTTGACAAATTCAGAATTTAATTCTTATTATTGAAACAAACAAAAAGTTTGTTTTAAAAAATTAAAACAAACAAATATTGATCTTCATCCATTGCCGACTGCAGAAAACAAACAAAACAAATGCTGCGAAAATCGAAAGCGCTATTCCAAGGGTCGCATTGCACCCATTTGAAATGTGCAAACATGTGCTCCTCATCGACGCAACTGTCCCCGAGTTCAAAGTTGGGCACTGTCTGCTCTGCAATTAGCTCATCACACCCGTGTCAGTCCAATCAAGCTCATAATAGTCGACACGGAAACATATAATTGGAGCTGGCATGGGGAAATGTGCTCCAATCCGGCTTTTTCTCTTTTGTGCACATATTTTTAGACGCTTTTTTTTCTCATGCAAATATACCGATGTGCGCACTCCCTGAACTCCACTGAATGAGTGATGCCATTGTTGATGACAAGTGTCACATCATCCCTAATTACAATATTTAAGGGGAAAAATTGTTAAGCAAGTTGCCACACAGCAAACAGAAGAGAATAAGGAGCACATTAGCGCATCAAGGGCCTGATTATATAAACAAGCCCATCACTGGAGACGAGACGACCAAGGCCCTGAAAATCAACAATGTTATGGCTTTCTTGGGTGGAAGACAGACAGTGGAATCAAGCCTTCATTTACCAAATACTGTAATTGAGGAATGACAAACAGATCCATGGTGGGAAGAAAGGGGAGAAGGGCCATCTCCGTCGTGTCAGCTGGGCTGTGCAGCTCAAAGATGGAGTGCTGGGAGGATGAGAACCAGTGATGTCATTCAGGGGGAACGGACCAGAATGGGCGTTCCGGATCCTAACGGGCTCCGTGGCTGGTTCCGGGTTCCTGACAAGTCCCAATCAAAAGTGAGCTCCTGTTCCTAAATCATTTGAATGACACCCCTGATGAGAACAGATAAAAGGAAATACTTTTTTTACCCAGCGGATAATTAATCTGTAGAACTCCTTGCCACAGGAGGTGGTGATGGCGTCTGGCCTAGGTGCCTTTAAAAGGGGACTGGACCGGTGATGCAAGCAGAATGTGTCAGCTCAGGCCGCTGTTCGGAATGCGCCCTCAGTTCGTTGCTACCTAGATGGCGTTTCTGTGTGTGTCATTTTGACTTTCGGCTTCAGGTGCAAAGTGTCGGAGGCCAACACCGTCTCTGCAGGTTTTGCCATCTGGAACGCCATCCTTCTAACTTTCCACCTCATTGACTCCCCAGCCCATTTTCCAAACACATTCCCTTTCTCCTAGGCCCACAGTTCTTAATTTCCCCTTCCCTCTTCTATCATTCATGACTCAGGACTGTCCATCTATTATTTACCATCACTCTGTATCCCTGTGCTGAGTTATTTTGGGGGTGACACTCTCATTGGAAACAGCACTGGAAGCACAACTTGTGGATTGGATTTATCTCCAACAATCACGAGTTTCTCCCGTTGTCAGAGAGGCCAGCATACAGACGTGCGCCATCCTCCCTGACTCCGAGAGTGGTCCAAATGTGCTTTACAGTGGCCCTTGTGCCGGCCAAACATTGCTGGCCTAACTGTGCCGGCCTAACTCCAGGCCAGGATTGTGCCCTTACCCCTGTATCTATCCAGATCTGTCTTCTTCCAAGGCATACTCTTCGTCCATCAAGCTCAGTGTTATCTACACAAGCAGCAGCTCTCCAGACCTTCAGATTGAGATCTTTCCTATCCCTACCTAAAGGGACCAAGTACTGAATCGGCGACCTTCTGCAAAAACAGGTGTCCCTGGATAGCTCTAGCCAGGCAAAACTATCTGCTACTTTGATAATGTTAACAAGGAAATGTTATTCTTGTAAAAGGAAATAAATTAGGGTGTTTTTTGCTTTTTTTTGCAAGACCTTTGGGACTTCATAGCATAATTTGCAATCATTTAAAAATCTTGAACATTCTTTTTTTTTTTTGATGAGAACAATCTTGCTTAGTTATTAAGTAATTTCCCCCTCTTCATTCTGTAATTTAGAGCTCCAGACACTTCATCTCTTCAAAGCAATAAAATTAAAAGGACAAAATGGTGTGTGGGGGTGTGTGTGCGGGTGTGATTTTTTACTTTCGAAATTCTTTCATATATTACTCTCATACAGTGGTTCCCAAACTGTGAGTCAGGACCCAACAGTGGGTCATGAGCCAATTTCAGGTGGGTTGTGGAGCACCTAGAGCAGCCATATTGAAAATAGGGGAAGATGGGATGCTGGACAGGGGGAGGACTGTGTGGTTGTTTTGCTTGTGTCAAGGTTGTAAATAGGCTTTTTTTTTCTCCTTTCTGATCCACTTTGCTGTTGGCAAAAGGCTGAGAAATAACCCAACTTCTTGCTGCATTCTCAGGAATGCAGCAGGCTCTAGCATCACAATGACGGCACTTCCAGCCATGATATCACTTCTGGTGGGTCCTAGGCAGGTGGTCATTCTACAAAGTGGGTCCCAGTGCAAAAACGTTTGAGAATCACTGTTCCAATAGATTTTACAAAATCGGGCTCTCATCATCAATCAAGTCACTGTAGAAAGTCGTTATGAATTTATGCAGATTTATGTACTCCAGCAATTGGCATCAGTGTCCTGCCCACTCCCGAGTCACATGCAGAATGTGGGGAGGAGCTGTGAGCTAAACAGACACCAGCGCCGTCCCTCCCCTCCAAACCACCAATGGGAAAGGCAGCTCCCCCTCGCACTAGGACTGGCCAGCCAAAGATGAACCCCATGTGACCGGTAAGGGGTTCAGGAATCAGAAGGGGCTTACTATCAGGGAGCTGTTTGACCCAGATGGATCCTTCACCCTCCACTTTATGATGGCAGGCCCTCTCTTCTGCATCATGCGCGCATCCCTACATTAAACAAATGTGCCGTTTTCTCTTCTTCCTGTTGCATTCATGCCGATGTAATCTCGGAGAAAGCGCTGTAATTGATGGGTTGACGTCTTTGAGTTGGTTGCAGCGGCAAATGATTATAGCAACCGGAGCCCGTGACGGAATATGAGCAACAAATATCCTCTTCGGATTGTATTCAAGCTCTTCGGCTGATTTTCAATCGGCCATTGTGTGAGCTCACTATTTCTCCTTCCTCGGAGAATGAGATCATGCCAAATAAGCAAGTGAAAAAAGAAGTGCCTCGTCAAAAGCACAATCGCTTTGAAGGATGCGGTGGTTTCAATAGAGTTCTCGTAAATGCTTTATATAGCATGTCATTACCTGCTTGCCAATTTAGCATGAAATGCACATCCTCGCTGCCGCAAGTTAAACACAACGGCTCTCCCTCCATGCATTCATGCTTTGTTGTGTCAAGAGTTGCTATTAACAAGGCTTTGAACCACACATCTGCGTATGTCCAACAACTGTGTGACTGCCACAAACTTTTTTTCAATGGCTGCGACATGAATAAATCACACACAATCTCATTTTCATTATTTGGCAGAGCTCAGTGGTGCAGCTTGTGCTCTGGAGATAGCAGATCCGACTTCAGCTTCTGATATCTCCACGTAGGGGGTGAAAGAGAGACCCCTGCCTGAAATCCTGGAGAGCTGCTGACCGTTAGTGAAGAGCCAGCATGGTGTAATGGTTAGGGAGCTGGACTTAGACCTAGAAGATCCGGGTTCAAATCCCTGCTCAGACATGGTGAAAATATAAATAAATACATAACTGGGCAAAATAAATGGGCAAATGGTTTTATTGGTTATGAGTCAACTTGATACACCAATGTATGGAACAATGATAAAACAAATGAGGGGGGGGGTCTGCTCACCCTTACAGACTTACCTGTACACAACTTGGAAAGGGGAAAAAACTGTTAGGATAAACACTAATGCTCTTTATGAAATCTCCAGACATCAGCATGGCAAGGCAAGCACAGTGCAGATTGACCAGATGTCATAACCACTATAAGGTAAAGGTTTCCCCACAACCTTGACCGACTGTATGGGGCGGTGCTCATCTCCGTTTCAAAGCCTGTAGAGCCGGCGTTTTGTCCGAGGACAAGCTTCCGTGGTCATGTGGCCGGCATGACTCTACGCCGAGGCGCACGGAACGCCGTTCCCTTCCCACCGAAGTGGTCTCTATTTATCTCCTTGCATTTTTAGGTGCTTTCGAACTGCTAGGTTGGCAGGAGCTGGGACAAGCAACAGGAGCTCACTCCATCGCGCAGTCTTGAACTCCCAACCTTCCAGTTTAACCCGCTGCGCCACCACGTCCCTCATAACCACTATATATACACATCATTTCTGGTGGGTCCCGGATCGATTGTCATTCTAAAAAGTGGGTACTAAAAACTTTGAGAACCACTGGTGTATGTGGTCTGGATCACTCTACTGTTTTTCACCATTTTCTGTGCACACCAACTTTGCAAGGTGTTAAGCCAAATATGCCCAGGCAAATGTTGCATTTGTTACCATAACAGTTTGCCATGGGTGGCTCTGGAAGTCTGTCTGCGGGAAAGCATCTGCGCTTGAGGCCTGGGCTTTCACTGCACCTCATTAGCGCAAAAATGAATATTGCTTCTCATTTTATGAAAAAAAAAATCAATTCTCAACATTCATTTATGAACTCTTGAACTTCTTAATCATCGTATCCGAATTCTCTTTAATTCACAGTTACTTATATTTGAACTCACATCTCGTCATAGCATTATTCATTAAATTTTGACTTAATGCCAAGTCAAATACTAGCTCAATTTTTTGGACCAGCATTCGTATTCAGAAAGTTTATTAGGACAAATCAAATTAAAGGCACAATCCGGACCTGGAGTTAGGACCTGCACAAGGGATACCGTCAAGTATGTTTGGACCACTCTTGGAGTCAGAGACGTGAACACAGACGTGCGCCATCCTCCCTGACTCCAAGAGTGGTCCAAACACACTTCACCGTGGCCCTTGTGCTGGACAAAGTTTGCTGGTTTAGTTTATGCCAGCCTAACTCCAATTTAGGATTGCGCTCTTAATTGTTATGTTAACCTTTTGTTCCATTGTACATTAAAAAAAAACCCATCACTTTTCTATTGTCTGTTTTCCTCCCCTTTGGGAGTCAATATGTCCTTTGCAAAGGAAGGCTCTGTAATTTCCATATGAACATACTTGGGCAAGGGTGCAAACACGACTCTGAAACTGTGAGAGCCTTGGCGTTTTTTATCTTGCTGCACAAGAAGCCGGCATATCAGTACATTCTCATGGGGGGGGGTGTCTCCCCTCCAAGTAACTGATGGCAAGTTCAGTTACTAGGTAACCAAGACCTGGATGCGCCTATAAAAAGACTTAATCAACAAAAGCATTGCAGTTGAACTATGCTTGCATCTTTTCTTTCTAAATGCCTCGCCACAAAGTGGGTTTCCATTTTTGTTTTGTTTTCAGAAAGAAATGTGGACTGTCTTCTTTATTACCACAGCATGAGGAAGAGTGGCTTGGATATTGCCTGAATGGGTATTTTCTTTTCCATGCCAAGGCCTGCAGAGTTGGCATCCCCACAATGTCTTCTTGGAGGAGTACACGGAAAGGAACTGGTTCAAAATAAAAATGGTCAGCAAGGAAAGGGGGGCATTAGATTAGATCAAGACTTCCCAAAGTGGGACTTCCCAAAGACTTCTCAAAGACGTGCACCATCCTCTCTGACCCCCGAGAGTGGTCCTTGTGCTGGCCTAACTGTGCCGGCCTAATCCCAGGTTAGGATTGCACCCTCAGGGTGATATTCACTCAAGTCTCCATTTTGGGGGATTAACTGTCCCGGAATATGATCCAAATCAATCTGTTGTATTGGAAAAGGCAGGAGATACCCCGAGGAGACAGGGAGTGGTATCAGCAATGGCCCCTTGTCCCAGATAAAACAAGGATTATAGGGTTAACCCCCAAGGTCTTTGCAAGCCTCGGGAACACAGCTGCAAGGCTGATAAGGGCTCTGGCTCTGAAAGGAGGTTAGCACAGGTGCAGAGGGGGTGTGGCTGATGAATTAAAGCCTGCCAACTGATTGGCTGGCCTCAGTATAAAGCTGGAGGCAGGAGCTGGAGAAAAGGGGCTGGATAGGTGCTGGAGGATGGTACCTGGGAAGGTGCTGGATGAGGATCTGGGTAGATGCTGGAGGAGAGCACCAGGTAGGTACTGGATGGATGGAGTGCTGGCTGGACAGACTGTGCCAGAAGGACTGCTGGACAGACTGTGCCTGAAGGACTGGATGGATGGCCTGACTGGCTAAAGGAAAGTAAGCTTATTCTGGGAAATTATTGGGAGTTGTTGTATGGCTGCCACGCCCCTGGAGCCACCAAGTGGAGGAGGCAGTTGTGGCTTGGGCAAGCTGACTGCCTATTATTTAGTGGTGGGGTTTGTGGTGCTAGACTTAAGAGCAGTTCGGAGCTAAGCCAGTGAAGAGGGCAGTCTGGAGGAGGCTGGCCAGCCGGTGATCCCAAACAAAGCTGCTGGAAGAGAGGAGGCCCAGTGGGTGAGTGAACCCCCTCCCTCTTGCCTATCTTGCCTCTTGCCCTCTTGCCTCCCTCTGAGGCCGCTCTGGAGGGGAAACTAGTTAGCCTGTTGTGGGCATTGGGGCCCTTGGGGAGGCCCAGCAGGGAACATGGCGGAACATCTGTCCACCCTGAACCTTGAGTATGCCTCCCTTCCTATGTTTGCATAATCTCCAATGCAGGCGCTGGTTTAAAAATAAAAGGTAAAGGTGTCCCCACGACCGAATGGTCTAGTTGTGACCGAATGGTCTACAGACCGAATGGTCTGTAGGGGGCGGTGCTCATCTCCGTTTCAAAGCCTGTAGAGCCGGCATTTTTGTCCGATCATGTGGCTGGCATGACTCTACGCCGTAGTGCACGGAACGCCGTTACCTTCCCACCGAAGTGGTCCCTATTTCTCTACTTGCATTTTTTAGGTGCTTTCGAACTGCTAGGTTGGCAGGAGCTGGGACAAGCAACGGGAGCTCACTCCGTCACGCAGTCTCGAACTCCCAACCTTGCAGTCGAAAGCCCAGCAACAGCGGATTAACTCGCTGCGCCACCACGTCCCACAAAATAAAAGACAAATCACCAAAAATGCCACATTCACTATGGATTTTAAAGCTGCGCTAACGGAAAATATTAAAAGGATCCCCCCCCCACATCCAACCTCCTTCTCTACATTCTGTGGTTCCAACAGAAAAATCGAGGGACTCGCGAGGTCAAGGGGATGCCATGGGTGGTCTCTGGATTCTGAAGTTCAGATGTAATTGCAGGAGGAGAGTTCACCTATCAAAGCTCCGCTTGCTCAGGGGATGCCTCTCGCAGTATTTTGAAGATAAGCCCTTTCATCCAGAGGGCAGCGGAGGTTGGATTGCCGGTCATGGCCAAAACAAATCTTCAGTATTTGTGCAGAAACAGCCGCCGCAGTTGCAGGATACTCTGATGAAAACGGGCCAAGTGACCTTCGTTTTCATTCAACAAACACAAAATAAAAGCAGACATAAAACAGCATATTAAAACACTAAGCATTCTAATTTGCCTGCATTCAAGCCTTCGACTGTTGGGATTCTGTCAGGCTGATCGTATTGGCCAGCGTCTCTTGGCCCTATCCCAGATTAGCCTAGAAGGACTTATCTAAATCTCCTGTCAAGAACCAAAGACTTAGCCCAGGAAGAATCCCACAAGGACTCTGTTACTATTCATGAACCAAGCAGGATTTCCTATCTTTTCCCACCAGCTAGGAATCAGTTTGACAGTCCATGCTCTTGATGACTGCCAAGGGGTGAGGTCCACATACTGACAAATTTCTCATTTCCTTCCTTCTTGTTTCTCAGTGTGGCTTAATTGTTTCTACTATGTCCTCTGTACTTCCTTGTCTTCATGCCCCGATGGCAATCATCAATCACTCACTCAATCAAATAGTATCAATCATGGAAGATTTAAAGTGGATTTACAGTCCGTGGTGGGTAGTAGAACCTCCATACTTTAGAAGTAAGCTATCTCAGAATGCCAGATGCAGGGGAGGGGCCACAGGATGCAGGCATCTTGTTGTCTTGTGTGCTCCCTGAGGCACCTGGTGGGCCACTGTGAGATGCAGGAAGCTGGACTAGGTGGGCCTTTGGCCTGATCCAGTGGGGCTCTTCTTCTGTTCTTTTGAGCAATGGGTCCAGTTTGGGGGGGGGGGATCTTTCAGATCTCTCAAATCTGTATGTTCCCAGGATGGCGTCACAGGGGTTCCTTTATAGATTTGCAGATGTTCTCCCTCTGTCCTGGGTTTGTCCTGAGGCACAAAAGGGAGTGCCAGGAAGGTATCGTTTAATTTAAGAACTAGAAATTGGCAAGTCCTGATATACAATCAGATTGTCTCGGACTTGGAATCTGTGGTGCCTGGAGACAAAGGTTTCATTTCAGCCAATTCTCACCACTCTCAGCTTGCTGCGTTACCTTTAGGAGATGTGGAATTTACCCTGCTAAATGTCTTTGATGCCGGCTTCCCTGTTTTATGATACATGAATGGAAACAAGACATTTTGAGGGACAACAAATCACCCAATTGGGAGAATCCAAGCCAGAGGACTCGGTGCAAACAAAACCCCTTTGATTCAGGTCAAACGTTTCACGACAATCTCTTGAACTTTGGGACGCTTAAAAAATAGCTAGCAAAGCTTATTTTACCCCTGGTATTGCAACACCCTTTGTTTCCTCTTGGAAAAATTTCTTTCTGTCTGTCGGAGGAAGACCTAGACTCCTTGGCTGTAACTTGAAATGTTTTATTGCCAGTGTTTTTGTGAAGGCTTATGAGTTTATTCACTTGAAACACAGGCACTTTCTTTCTGCAAATCGGTCCAATAAATAATTCCCACTCCCCAGTTGGTGAGATTCTTTTCATGGGTACCACAGCACCAGAGGGGATTTAATCCATGTGCTGTCTGAAACACAGTAGCGCATAACTTTTCAAGGATTTATGCCTGTGCCAAAGTATTTCATTTTTTAAGGGTGCACTTGTAATCCTTGGCAATGTTGGGCCTCTTGGTCTGCTCTGTCTAACCCAGCGTTGACGCTGAAACTTGTGGCTGACTTAACTTGGCATGGAGGTTTTTTTAAAAAGGACAACACTGAAGCACCACATGGCTCCATACTTGTCACTCCATTGAGTGGTTAAATTGTCATTGCAGCGGGTGGAGAATTTTAGACTGAGTAGGTTATTGCTGCGGGTTAAACCACTGAGCTGCTGACCGGAAGGTTGGCAGTTCGAGACCATGCAGCAGTGAGCTCCCGTCGCTTGTCCCAGCTCCTGCCAACCTAGCAGTTCGAAAGCACCTAAATGCAAGTAGATAAATAGGGACCACTTTGGTGGGAAGGGAATGGCGTTCCGTGCGCTACAGCGTAGAGTCATGCCGGCCACATGACTACGGAAGCTTGTCCTTGGACAAAATGCCGGGCTCTACAGGCTTTGAAACGGAGATGAGCACTGCCCCCTACAGTCGGTCACGACTAGACCATTCGGTCATGGGGAAACCTTTACCTTTACCTTTTTTAGGCTGTTACTAGCCAGGATGTTCTCAGGTTGGACTTAGACCTGGAAGATCTGGGTTCAAATCCAGATCAGCCACAAAGCTTCCTGGATGATGTTGGGCCAGAACAAACACACACCCACACACGTGCGGGCGTGCATATGCACACACTTCCTAATAATTTCTTTAGGTGTCACAGGTTCCCTTTTTGGTGCTGCTGTGAGAGGTGCGCAGTGCAACCCTGAACAGCATTAAAACGGCATTAAAAAAGGCCAGGGTCATGTGCACTGGAGGTGGAAGCCGAGCAGGCTTCCTTTGTTTTTCGTCCCTGCCACACCAAGGTTTGCAAGCTGCGCCTTCGAGGAAACGAGGACTGTGCTCGCGTCCTCAGCCTCTTCCCACATTTGCTGCGGCATCATGAAAATCAATTTGATGATGCGCCAACCGGATGCAAGGTTGTCGCCCCGGAGGGCCGGCGTTCCGCAGCGAGTGTGAAATTGTCAGCGTTCGCTTTTCATGTCATCACGGTCTTGCAAGGATGCGTAAGAGGAGATTTATTCTTCTGGGGTGCCTCTGCCCGGGAGGAAGACACAGCTGCAGTCCAGGGACTCTGTTACATGTGCTAATGCCGGCATCACTCAGCACACTGCCAGGCAAAGTGAACGGGGTCCCTTTCGCCCTCCGGGGGGGTGATCTTGGTGTAATGGAATTGTCTTGGCCCCTGAACCTTGCGATGTGCCAACTGACAAAGGGCTGACGTTACAGGTTATGTGTAGTTCATTTGAAAGGGGCAAGCTTTGGGCTAAGATCTCACTCTCCTTGTGCTGGAGGGCTGGAGGCAGTGGTGTCATCTAAATGATTTAATAACAGGTACTCACTTTTGATTGGCACGTGTCGGGACCTGCCCACCGGAAGTGATGTCATAAGCCGGAAGTGATGTCGTGGCAGGAAGGGACATGAAAAAAGCCCTTTTTGAGGCCTCAGACTATTTTAAACTGACCCAACAGTTGCAACAGTATTCCACAGCACCCCCAGAACACGTTAAGGAGGCCTGGCATCATGTTAAAGTGACCCAACAGTTCCAAACCCCCAGAACAGCTCATTTTTCAGTGGCAAGGCAAGGCAAGGCTCCGCGCGCTGCCTTCCTGGCTTAGAGAACATGCAGGCAACTCAAACGTGCAGGAAATTCAAATGTTGCAGGGGGCGGAGTCGACGAGTGGGCGGGGCCAGCTGTAATCCTAGAAACCGGTACTCGCGTACCCCCGCGTACCCCCTGCATGACATCACTGGCTGGAGGCTGGAGCAAGTCACCAGTCGCTTCCACAATCTGCCATCAGCTGCAAGCGGAATCACAACGGCAGCCCCACACAACCCTCCCAGAGTCCAGTCCTCGCCAACTTTCCAGCCGCAACACAACCGCAACGCAGCCTTGATTTGAGGGAAGACATTTTTCTCAGGAGCGTAGCTGCTCGGGGTCTCTGGGGAACCTTGTGGTGGCGTTGTGGTTTCCTTGGAAAAAAAAAATCAAGCAAGCCCAAATGAGATCATTTGCAAGGTGGCTGTGTGTTTAACAGTGAAATTGAGCTGTGCCCCGTTCATCCCAACTTATACCTTCTGATGAGTCCCACAGCTCTAACCAGGGACGTAGCTAAAGAAGTGCACAAGGGGTGCAATTGCACCGGGCAACAAGCTTTAGGGGGGCAACAAGCTGAGCTAGACATTAGTGGTCACACTTGCAAAAACCTTGGTATGTATGAATAATACCATAATGTTATGTATCATTGGAAAGGTAATTTAATCCAGAATGCCGAGAAACAAACTAGATTGTAATATCCTTACTCTATCAAAAGTTATGGCCAAAAACCTAGAGAAAATGAAAATACAACTGTGATGTCTCTCCCTGTTGTGATGTCACTTCTAGGGCAACATTTTGCCCTCTGCACTGGGCTACACTTTCATTTGCTGTGCCCCTGGCTGTAGCCCTTGGGCATTTATTAACACTGTTGTTGATGCAAGACTTGAAAACAGCTTTATTTAACAATGGTTACTGTATATTACACAGACAGATTGCTAAGTGGTTTCTTTTTTTTTCTTTTCTCACCAGAAACCTTTTAACAGCTTCTTGAGGTCCTGTGATTTATTTTAATCTCCGGAGAAGTGGTTTCATCTTGTGAACTGTATTAAGCAGGAGAGGTTGGCTGTCCTTGCGTTCAGAGAACTTCCCTACTTGAAGGGTCACATCAACTGGGCAAAGTACACCATTCCTAGCAACCTTGAACCACTTGCTCCCGTGTAATCCCAGTGCCATGAGTGGCCCCAGAGTGACTGCGACGATCCTGCAATTATTTGGCTGGGCAAGTCATTCCATTGATTTGTCACCATCTGCCATTTCTTGCTGAAAAGGGTTTACCGAGCTTGTCCTTTGGAGGAATGGAGAGAGGGATGTTTAACTCGTTCGACATTTGAATCAATTGCCTATAGAAGACAATGCCATATGGGTAAACATTTTGGTTATTGAAAACACTTTTAAAAAACACATAGAATTGGGGGAAAGGATCTTTGTTTTATATGAGTCTATCTGCATTTTCTAGATTTATTTTTTACTTACTGTATTTTCTTGCCCCCCCTATTTTTTTATTGTTATATCACACATACAATATTGTGTGTATATTACAATCTAATATTTTATTTTATGATTTTGACTAAGTACTGTTTTTCATTGAGAGCACAATCCTAACCTCACCAAGAAGAGCATTTTTGGTGCTGTGCGCAAAGCATTGCACCTGGAAATAGTTGGTGGTGATGTGATGTCACCGCTAACTGCTTCCAGGTGGCCCATTTGGGGCTGCTCAGAGGCAGGGGCAGGTGGGAGGGCCCAAGGTAAAGCTGTTCTGCTCACCCCACTGACTTACAGCCTGTAGAGATCCCAGCTGCAGCAGCAGGCAATAGGCTCACCCTGAAGTGTGGGCAGTGATGGGATCTACAAATGAACAAAGGGAATGCTGAGCGGGACTTCCGCGGGGCTTCCACGTGATTGGCTGCCCATCCGTAGCATTCCGCAGCTGTCCTGGCCTTGGGGAGGCTTCCCCCAGTTAGCGCACCCCCCGCTGCTCGCCTAGGCACCCCGCGTGACTCTCACCTGTCCCCCGCAGCGAGCAGGAGCCCCCCCCCGAGGCCAGGGCAGCCGCGGAACGCTACGGACGGGCTGCCACTCAAGCGGAAGTCCCGCCTACATCCTGCCCAGCGTTCCCCTTGTTCATTTGTGGATCCCATCGTGATGCCATTGGTCACATTGGCCCTGATCAATATGACAGCCGCATGCTTACCCCAGCAGCCTCTGCCTTCCTTCCTGGCCTCTGAATTAGCCACCTCCTTGGGATCTTGCAGAGTTCCCTGCGCTTGTTTTGTGGACCATCCAAACAGGTGATGGTCTCTTCATTCCATTTTGCAACGAACGCTGAAATGCTGCTCCGGCAAATGTTGCATTTTCATCCTTCCTGGGTCTGTGGTTTTTTTATGCAGTCGGCTGCCGTTACTTATTATGCCCTGGCTACAAAATGCGGTCACGGTACATCGGACAAGAGCCATTTCCCAGAGACGCCTCCTAATGCAGTCGGGAGCAAACCCTTGACCAAGCCGCAGCCACCTCCATCTCTCTTGACGACTCTAATCTAGCGCTTAGCAAACGAGGCGTTTGATCCTCTCCCTCGATGGTTGCCTTCCTCTGTCAACTTCATAAATCACGACAGGATCACCTCCAAGGCAGTGCCCTTCCCAGGCAGTTTCCTGGCCAGGGCTGTCTCCCCGGGGGGGGGGGGAACACAACACCCAGAGTGAACATTCGGCTCAGTCGATCCTCTGCCAAGGGGACACCAGCAGTCGCATAGAGGAGAAGGGGTAGCAGGACGTGGCACACTCTCAGACAAGGGGCAAACCCCGTCCTGTTTCCCAGCGCTGATGTAGCAGTCCCAGTGTGTGTGTGTGTGTGTGTGTGTGTGTGTGTGTGTGTGTGTGTGTG
>JAJKFI010000023.1:11952636-11967609 GCA_029204185.1 Lerista edwardsae | reverse complement strand
AATAATAATAATAATAATAATAATAATAATAATAATAATAATAATAAATTCCAGATTTGGACCATTGCTAAGCACCCAGGGCGTTTTTTTGTACGAACTTGCATACCCAATGGGTCACCTGTACCCATCTGCCAAACTCTGCCATAATGCAGCATCCCCGCCACACTTCAACCACATGGAAGATACAGGATAATGTCATTTGTCACCGAGACAGTGTTTATTGTAACACATGGATCATTACTCATAAAAATTATGGCCTCTGCATCTTGCAAATAAGGAAAGCGACAGATACAAATGTGTCAGTCCTCCTTGCAAATGCTTGTTTTAATGGAGGTGCTGAGCTGGAGTGAGATTAGTCTGGTCGTATGGCAGATGGGAGCAATACGCTGTCACTTTTTGGAGAGTCCGCAACGAATAAGATTTATCGATGAGCGGACAGTTGGTCCGTCCTACCGATAATTACATCTCCAGCGCCATAAACGAATGAATACAGTGACCTCACGTAGACCACATCACATTTATGTCACCTCGCCAAGATCAATGCTAACATAATCAGCTATTGCAGATGCTGTTTTACGCCGTGGGCCGCTGAGGATGGTGATCCCACAGGGATGAGAATCTTTCCCCGTAATTGAGCTTTGTGTCATGACACTAACAGTTGGGATGATATATTTCTGAGATTCTCCGTCAGAGTGATTCTGAAGGAAGTCTACATTCAGAGATGACATTGAGATCTCTACGCGGCAAAAGGCAGAAGAACAGGAATGAGGAACCATCCGGAGAGTTGTAATCAGTGATGTCATGCAGGGGGAACGCGGGGGAACTCAATTCCACTAGTTAAAATTAGAGCTGACTCTGCCCACTTCACTCCCCCTCCTCCCCCCTCCCAATTCCTCTGCAAAGAGCTTTTCTTCTTGGTTGGCCGGCACTCAGAGGGTTAAAGGGAGCGACTCCGGATTCCTGGGGGGGGGGGGTGAAGGCAGTGATGTCATTCAGGGGGAACAGACCAGAACGGGCATTCCGGATCCTAACGGGCTCCGTGGCTGGTTCCGGGTTCCCGACAAGTGCCAATCAAAAGTGAGTTCCTGTTCCTACATTATTTGAATGACACCACTGGTTGTAATAATGTTATGTGTTGTGGTCTCCAAACATGTCTTGGACGTCTGAAGGCCGTATCAATATGGCCTACAATTGCTAGTATTCTGACCTTAATATTGGCTTCCGCTTACGTCAGCGGTTCCCAAACTTACCTGGGTCACAACACCCATGCAGCTTCCCCTTCCCAGCTGAGCCAAGTGCCGCCATCTTGAATCTGGGGAAACCTCACAAGATCCAAGATGGCGGCGCCCAAAAATCACGAGATTTTCATGAGATCCAAAGATGGCATAATGCAGGGGAACAGATTGGAAGGGTGCCCAGGGACATCCTGCAGTGCCCCTCTGACAGTGCCGTGATGCCCTAAGGTATTGCGACACACACTTTGGGAACCCCTGTGCTCAGCAATTAAAACTGCTCTGCCTCTTCTTCCTACCTGACCCTCATTCAAGAAAGGAAGAGGGAATTCCATTCCCATGCCCTTTTTGGAACCAGGGACCAGAGGAAGAATAGTGGAGGAAGGTAGGAGAAGGAAGGTCCCCACCAGTTTGGTACCCCACTACCTTAGTCAATTTCATGGATCGCCCTTCTGAAACTCCTGCAGCTTGTTCTACTGCTCTTCCTCCTCCAGTTTCACGTTCATCACCTTCTGGGATGATCTGTGCACATGTGCTCTTATGTGCTCTTGAGCTGCAGGCGCGCTCTTATGCATACCTGCAACTCAAGAGTGAATTTTTGTTTTAATCAGATGTGTTTAAATTTTTTTTTTCTACATCTGTGGGGATGGAGATGGAAAAGCTGGAGAAAGTCCATCTGGAGCAAATTAAAATTTGAAAGAATTTGCTTTTGTTTAAAAAATGAATGTAAAGCACTGATGTTAAGAAACAACCACCTTCCCTGACGTCGCGCCAGGTCTGGTAGTCGATGCATAATTGAATACCTGATTTACTGATTTATCGCAGAGTCATCTCATGTCGTGGTTAGGATAGATGCAGAGCTGGCTAGGAGATGCTAGCTACAGGCAGACTGTGACATGTTGCAGACAGCAGATCTTTTCCAGGTTACATTGAAGTAGGTGCTTCACATGAACTGCAACAGGGGGTTTCTTCTAGGGGTTAAATTCAATTTCTCCCTGGCCTTTTCCTCTGCAAATACACATAGTTGACTCTGACTTCGGTACGGAGGATTGCCTTTTTCCATGCTTTCAAAAACTGTATATGTTATCATGATTCCAGCTGTCATGTCACAGCAAGAATAGGGATTCTTGGTCTGATTCTGGGAAGATGGGACCAGACTCCCAGGCTCTGAAGAAACCCCAGAACCTCAGCATCCTCCCAGAAACAGCATCCTTGGAACCTGATTATCCCTCTCCAAGAACCAAGACAGAAACCTTGCACTCACCTGTGCTTCCACCAGGGTCTGCAATAGACTAGGCAAGACAACAGAGTGGAGGAGAAAAGCCCCTGTCACCTGCGACATCTTCACTTTCCAGGAGGAGTAGCCTTAGCCTTCAACAGTACAGGTATGTCCCATAGCCACTGATTCAGTATCCACTGTTTCAGTTATTCACAGATACCTTGCACAGGTAAGTCCACCTGTTCATCTTCTACCCTTATTTCCAAGAGCACATCGAATGCAGGGAGCAAAGTTCATGAGATCTAATTGGAAGTCAGTTTCCAAACACTCACAGAAGGATCACTGTGCATTCAAAAATAATCATTACTGGCTTTTATAAACAGCAAAAGAAAATAAAGTCAGGGGGAGAAAACTAATTTGCCCTGTCTTGCCACTTCAGCGTATTAAATCAAATTGCTACTGTCAAGTCACCTTATTAGTCACTGGGCTAAAAATAAAATGAATTCTTCAATATGATTCATCAGGTTGCGTCGGGGTGGGTGGTAAATAACTCTCACCCGACTGGACTGCCAAACTGAACAACTTGGGACCAAACATTGTTCCTGGAAAAGGAACCCAACTCTCTATTTTAATTGGTGGGGAGTGATTTATTTTTCATGCTTTGTTTTTGGGGGACTGAGAATACAAAATGTATACAACCTCATCCATAAATTTTGTATTTTAAAGAAACGAATGATGGCCACAAACCTGAGAATAGTCCTCCATAATTTACGCATTGGAAGGAGTGCATTGCTGCTATGTTTAATGTATAGGTTTTTTATAGCCCTGATCTTCAGCATTGTGCAATGGGGAGGAAATCTTGTTCTACATCATCTTTGTAGTAAAAGTGTTGAGCTTCAAACCTGGGCATCTTCAGTTAGGAGATGGTTCTCCCAGCAGCTTTGCATACTTGTGTCTTGTTTTTGCAAGTAAAGATGTTCCGACATTTTCTTGGAAAAGAGGCTTCCTGTTTTGCAAGCATTTCTCTCTCCCCCCCACCCCCCGTCCTCCTTAACAGAGTTTGGCTGTCTGTCAACCCAGCTTGTTAAATAGAATTCTTTTGTACATGCACAGAGAAAATTGAGGGTTTACTCTTGTAAGCACATTCCTCTAGACACAAACATTCCTCTGGCACGCTTGGGCAGTTTTGAGTGCGGGGAAAATGGTGCACTATTCGTGCCTTTCCCTTATTCTACACTAAGTGGCCAAACTTAGCAGAGTCACAAGCAAATTGCCGTTTCCTCCTTCCGGATAGCCCTGGGATGTGGTCGACTTGTTAGATAGACCAGTGCTTCCCAAACTGTGGGTCAGGACTCACTAGGGTGTTGCGACACAATTTTGGGTGGGCCGCGAAACTGACAAGCTGATAGCTGACAAGGGAAAGGCATTGAGCCCCTATGGAAAGTGAAACTGAGCTGCACGTGCAAGTTTACTCATATCATGAGCATGCTCCTATCAAAGGTGAAGGCAAGGCCACCGGAATCGTCCCAATTTGCAGAACAGATATGATTGAAACATGCACAATTATGCAGGGGATGGATAGACCGAACAGAGGGAGGTTCTTTTCCCTCTCGCACAACAGCAGAACCAGGGGACATCCACTGAAATTGAGTGGCGGAACAAAACTAGTAATTAGTCTGTGGAACTCCTTGCCACAGGAAGTGGTGATGGCATCTGGTGTAGATGCCTTGAAAAAGGGATTGGACAAATTTGTGGAGGAAACTCCATCACAGGATACAAGCCGTGTTGGGTATGTGTAGCCTCCTGGTTTTAGAAGCAGGCTTTCTCTGCATGCCTGATGCAAGGCAGTGACAACATGATACAAGTATCTTGTTGTCTCGTGTGCTCCCTGAGGCACCTGGTGGGCCACTGTGAGATACAGGAAGCTGAACTAGATGGGCCTCTGGCCTGATCCAGCAGGGCTCTTACATTCTTATGTCCGATGGATCAGTGAGAGAGAATTTTTGTTGCAAGCAAGGGAAGAGGAAAGAGAGAGAACTCATTTAACTGCAACATTAGGAGTGAAGAAATGTCCTTTAAAATGAGGTCCTGGCTACAAATTCCACTCACAACATATACTCCTTCCATATAATCCACTCCTTCCATATAATCCTACCTGTACTCTTAGATCATCTGGAGGGGCCCTTTTGACTGTGCCGCCACCAGGAGAGGTGAGAGGGGTGGCGGCCTTCTCGGTGGTGGCCCCCCAACTTTGGAATACCCTCCCCTTAGAATTGAGAACTGCTCCCTCTTTGTTAACATTTCGGCGGGGGCTGAAGACCTTTTTATTTCAAAAAGCTTTTAATTGTTGACAGGCTGGCTGGCTGGTTTGTTATATTTTATACCAAATGATCCACAGGGCTTGTTGTTTTTAAATTCTATTGGTTTTTTTTTTAATTTTGTTTTACTGTATTGTTTTAATATTGTTTTAAAATTGTTTTTTAATGTTAAATTTTATATTTTTATGTTGTAATGCTGCCTTGGGTGCCTTCGGGCAAAAAGGCGGGATAGAAATCCAATAAACAACAACAACAACAACAACAACAACAACAACAACAACAACATGGCAGTAGCCCCAACCATCAGATGAGACCTCTGCCATATTTGCGTGTGTCATGAAATTATGTTGTGTAATAGCTACAAGGCTGAGTTATGGGAAAGGAAGTTCCTTGTTAAAACAAAACAAAAAAAGATCTTCCTTGTCAGCAAAGGACCGTGGGGGACTGTGTTACAGGTTTGTACTGGCCCAGCGAAATGATATTTGTAGCACGGTGGGGTATCGCCGCCAATCGCAGAAGGGGTTTGCTGGAGCTGGTGACAGCCGGGGAGAAGGAAGCAGGAAATGGCAACGTCACAAACATGTTTACAACATGGAGTTATAATTTACATGGAGAAGAAATGACGTCATATTCTTGAAACTTCCGGGTCTGGTCTAACAATATGGCCGACGCAACTCCATGGGTCTAACAATATGGCTGACTCAGATCATATAATTATGCGGAATTAAACCTTGTAATTGCATATTAAATCATAATACGGTTACCAATGATGTTTCTACACGATCACACGTTTTTATTTTGGTAAGTTTTTACTTCAGGAGTAAACTATTAAATCCTAAACACTACGCGCAAAGCAATCTGAAATGCTTGGAATCAGCATTGTTTTGAGTATAAAAACATGGCCGCTAAGCCCGCCCCCTGGTTTTACTTCGTTCCTGTCTAACTGCATGGGCAGGGCCACCCCCTGGTTTACAATGACTGCCAGACACCCTCCCCCCCCCCAAAAAAATGCTGAAAACTTAAGTGGCATTTTGACACCAGTGTGGAAGCAAAGATATTCTAGGCTCCCTCAAGGGGCTTTGAAGGCAGCTGACGGCCTTCTCTAAAATAGTATTGAAGGCCATTAAAAATGGCAATAAAGAACACTTGTATTCACAAAACAGGAAGCTGAGCACAGAGAATCGAAGGAACAAAATACAAAAGCTAGCAAAATTAAAGCTGCAATCCTAACCTGCGCTGGAATGGCACAGGCTGGCAGGCCGGTATCCAATGCAGGTTTGAGCCTCCATGGGGTTAGGGCATGTTCGTGCTTTGCCCCAGGTTAGGACCCAGCCCGCCCTATGGCAGTGATGTCATGCAGGGGGAACGTGGGGGAACTCAGTTCCACTAGTTAAAATTAGGGCTGACTCCGCCCACTTCACTCTCCCTCCTCCCCCCTCCCAATTCCTCTGCAAAGAGCTTTTCTTCTTGGTTGGCCGGCACTCAGAGGGTTAAAGGGAGCGACTCCGGATTCCTAGGGGGGCGAAGGCAGTGATGTCATTCAGGGGGAACAGACCAGAACGGGCGTTCTGGATCCTCACGGGCTCCGTGGCTGGTTCTGGGTTCCCGACAAGTGCCAATCAAAAGTGAGTTCCTGTTCCTAAATCATTTGAATGACACCACTGCCCTATGGGCTACTCAGATCTGCGCCTGCTATATAGAGGGCACAGATCCGAGTTCCCCGTGTGGCCCGAATTGGGACTGCAGAGGTTGGGGATGAGGGTTTGACTTAAAAGTAGGCAGAGCAGGGCTCAGCCTGGCTTAATGGGGAGGACAGCTTATTGAGGGGGCTGCCCTGAAAAAGGCCCTGCCTCGTGTTCCCCACCGGCTGCAGCCTGGCGCGTAGTGACACATGAATCAGGACCTCTGGTGATGACTGCAGCATGAGGGCAGGTTGACGGGAGAGGAGATGACCTCCAGCAATGTATCAGCAGGTAACGCAGTAGTTTTTGGCGCCACCTGAATCCAGCGCACAATGGCGCAGTGTTCTGGAGACTCGTTGCCATCTCAACTCCAAAGGGCAGAGCGTTCTGGGGCTCTTTTGCTGCGTGACTAATGGAATCTTGCATGGTAATCACCTAATCTATCTCCTGCTCGCAGAGATAGCAGTGCAGGTTTATCTAATCTATATAGCTGTCATGGCTTTAATTGACTAATTGTTAATAAGGATTTCTTAACAGGTTAAATTAATGGCATTAAGCACAAAGGCGGCTTTCTAACGAGAGCCATTGATTTGGTGGCAGCTTCTTTTGTTTTGGGTTGCAATTGTTTTATGTGCACAAGACATGATGCAATACAGAATTAGGGCTTCCTTTCGTCAGGGTGTTAGATATATTTTCAAATCTCAAATGCTGCCTGATTCTTTTATCTGGAATTTAACCTGGGATCTTTTCCCTGCAAAGTGTGTCGGCAGCAAACTCATTAGAAGACCTTCTTAACAGGGGGTCTCAACCTGGGGTCAGATGAGGAAGGTCGGAAAGCAAAAAGCACTGAAAAATTTAGAGAATGAGCGGTTAACTCTCAAAAGGGAACTAAGCACCTCGGCTGCCTTATTTGTCTTGGCAAAATGCAAACAGAACAATAAAAGCCACTTTTACAACCTAATCAAAAGACAATTGAATGTGCTTTTAAATGCAGAATGATGGGCAATTAAACCTCATATTACCTGTCTGATTTTTGCACCGAAGTTTCCCAAATGGGTAAGACCTTTGTCGGATAGGAATAAAACAGCAGAAAAGGGAAACGAGACACTTTTGCATGTCTCTGCTTGAAATGTCTGCCATGTTTTCTGTCTGACCGAGAACATGCATGTTCGCCTTCCTGTTTTGATTGAGGGACAGTCTGGGAGAAATGCTGACCTGAGCTTATGCAGAATGCCATGAAGCAGAACTTAGAGGGACTCTTGATAGCCGTACAATGCACCTGTAACTGGTGTGTTTTGAGTAGAGCTGGTAAACAGACCGACGACTCAATTCTAACTTGTACTTTCGTGGCCTCCTGCAGTTGACTCTTGACCGGCACCAACAGTGGTGGCATCTAAATGATTTAAGAACAGGAACTCACTTTTGATTGGCACGTGTCAGGACCCGCCCACCGGAAGTGAACGTCATAAACCGGAGACTGGCGGAGCCCAGGTCTACCCGCGGCTGGTTCCTATGGGTAGACTGGTTCCTATGGGTAGACCCCTTTGCCCCTCTAGGAATCCAGAGTCGCTCCCTTTAACCCTCTGAGTGCCGGCCAACCAAGAAGAAAAGCTCTTTGCAGAGGAATCGGGAGGGGGGAGGAGGGGGGAAGCACCGCAGAGTGAAGTGGGCGGAGTCAGCCCCAATTTTAACAAGTGGAACTGAGTTCCCCCACGTTCCCCCTGCATGACATCACTGGGCACAAATGTGCCGCATGGAACGATGTGCGCCAGACTTCCTGCAACCGATTCCAGACCTGTGTTTCACCAGGAAGTGCTGGGGGTATGAGAGGGTGGTGGGGTTCTTGGGATGGGCAAGGGTGTGTCTGGGTGGGGGAGGGTGCAATCAAGGGAGAATTGGGACTGGAAGGGGTGGGAGCAGTGGTAAAAGTGCATGTCCTATCCTGACACATGCTCCCAGGCAGTGGTGTCATTCAAATGATTTAGGAAAAGGAACTCACTTTTGATTGGCACTTGTCGGGAACGCGGAACCAGCCACGGAGCCCGTTAGGATCCGGAATGCCCGTTCTGGTCCATTCCCCCTGAATGACATCACTGGTGCCAGCCAACCAAGAAGAAAAGCTCTTTGCAGAGGAATCAGGAGGGGGAGAAGGGGGGAAGCACCACGGAGTGAAGTGGGCGGAGTCAGCCCTAATTTTAACAAGCGGAACTGAGTTCCCCCCATGTTCCCCCTGCATGACATCACTGCTCCCAGGCCTGGCAGTCTTGCGCAAGCTTCGAGGATTTGCACCAGTTCAATAGCAGTTGCATATGCAAGCAGCCCATAGAGCAGGCTGAGGTGTTACATAATGCAAGGCGGGAAATATCCGCTTACCCCAAGGTGTCCTCTAGCCTGTTCCTAACATGCACTAGGTTATGTGCAGGTCGTTGTGGCCAGGCTGTGCCACCTCAAGATAGGATGTGCTGTTAAGACTGCATCCTTTCAGGGAGAGGAACCGGTTTTTTTTTTCCAAAATTGGCCTCCCCCGGCATGCCTTTTGCATTGCCACACCTGTGGCAACTTTGCGGGCGCACCAGCAGTGCTCCCTGAGAACTTGGCCGCTGACTCCCCCCGAAAGACCTCCCAAAAGCAAGAAAAGATGGATGTGACTCTGATTGACTTCACCAACATGGTGGCACATACCTGCCCAGCTGGTGGCTGCCATTTTTATTTCCCAGAAGTTCCCTGGGAATTACGAGATGGAGCATCATTCCCATCATGGGATTTCCTGACAATAAAAAATGTTGACTTCCGTCTGTGACAGCTGGAAAGCGCATCACAGCTGGAAAGAAGCTCCCCATTTTGGCCTCTCTCGTTTGTCCCAATGTTGCATTTAGCATTCAGCTCTTCCCCTTCTTTTCCCCCCTTCTTTTATTCTTCCAACTCAGATGAGCTCATACCCCCAATTCCATCTCTGCAGTTTAGGTAAATAAGGAAGTTTTAGATAACTAAAGGGCAGGAAAAGCTGTAATTGATGGCAGGATCATCAGTTCTCAAGGCCAGAAGTTGGTTTACCATCTCGCATTGATCCTTGTCTTCTCTCCCAGAGATAATCTGGAAATCTAATAAAAATTAAATAAAAAATCATGTTAGAAAAAAGTGCTTTTTTCAATAATTCTGCTAAGCATGTTTATTACCTTTTGGGGAAAAAATGTTGCTATGATGCAGTGATGTCATGCGGGGGTACGCGGGGGTACGCGAGTACCGGTTTCTAGGATTATGGCTGGCCCCGCTCATTCACCCACCCACTTGTTGACTCCGCCCCCTGCAACATTTGAATTTCCTGCACATTTGAGTTGCCTGCACGTTCTCAGAGCCAGGCAGGCAGTGAGCGGAGCCTTGCCTTGCCTTGCCACTGAAAATTGAGCTGCTCTGGGGTTTTGGAACTGTTGGGTCACTTTAACATGATGCCAGACCTCCTTTACATGTTCTGCGGGTGCTGTGGAATACTGTTGCAACTGTTGTGTCAGTTTAAAATTGTCTGAGGCCTCACAAAGGGCTTTTTCCCACATCACTTCCTGCCACGACCTCACTTCCGGCTTATGACGACACTTCCGGTGGGTGGGTCCTGACACATGCCAATCAAAAGTGAGTACCTGTTCTTAAATCATTTAGATGACACCACTGCTTTGATGCCTATGTTTTCTAACTGTACCTGTTAAGCCTTTGTTGGCCAGGAATACAAAGCAAAGTTCACCTTGATTTCCTATTTCGAAAGCTAACAAACTTCTTTATTTGACTTCCATGCATTTCATATGTGGCAGAGCACTGGGCCAGTCTCCACCTCGGATGAAATCCAATTAAAAGAAATCAGTCTTGGAAGGCTTCCCTCCTCTGCCTGCTCGCAGCTGAATGGGGAGTCGATAATAAATTTATGGAAAGTTCCTTAACGTTTGTCTGTTCCTCGTCGTTTTAAACTGAAGCAAAAAGAAAGTGAACTCAGCGCCCCCCCCTCCAAAGCAGACAAACAACGGCAGAGTTTTCATCATATACCATGATTAAAAGATGCAAAGGATCATCTCTATGCACAGATTCCATAAAAGATTGAAATTCTATCACTGCCTTCTTTCGACAAAAAAAAAAAAGTTTTTGACAAAAGTTTCGACAAAAAAAAAAGAGATGAAATTGGGGGTATCAAAAAAAAAAAGCGTTTTTGTTCATGTTGTTGGGCTCATTTAATAATAATAATAATTATTATTATTATTTTTAATTATACACGTGCTTGTGCACGCACACACACACACACACACACACACACATGCTTGTGCGCGCGCGCGCACACACACACACACACACACACACTTCAATATTCAGCTGAATGTTGCTGACACTGGAGAAAAACTGGGGCAATTGCAATACTGTTGATGAGTCCCAGAATCCTGGGATTTGTAAACAAAAAGGAAAGACAGAATAAGTTCATAAATACACATTGAGCATCTGCAAGCTGACACTGAGCTGATGCTAACCTTTTCTGATTCTCCACTTCTTTATCTAGCAGAACGGCATTCTAACTTTCATCAAATCAATGGAGAGGATAGCATTCAGTCAATCCCACTGAATCTGCCGGCTCGAAATAAAGGTTTTGCTTCTGTTACACCCCATTCGGCAGATAATAATAATAATAATAATAATAATAATAATAATAATAATAATAATAATAATAGGATTTATATACCGCCTTTCTTAGGTCACCAGATTTCTCTAATGACTATAACTCAAGGCGATTTACATAGGCAGACTTTATTCAGAGACCCGAAGGTTTTTACAATTTTTACAGAAATGTTCTATCTTTCAAGAACTACACACATACAGATGGATCTTTCTGGATTTAGTCCTTCTTTCTGGCCACCCGTTTGTCTTCTTGCTGGCTGATAAGCGGCTTCCCTGCTCCCACCAGAGAAGCGGCTGAACTTCGGCACAACTCCCCCTCGCACAAGGCAGCCGAAGCTCAGCTGTTAATCAGCCGCAATTAACGAGGTCTGCCGCTCACAGAGACTTCCTGCTGTCCCGAACTGGCGACCTTCAGATCTTCAGCTCTTATCTTCAGGCAAACGGAGGCATTAACCCTCTCGACTAAATCTTCTGCCCAAGATATGAGTCATTTAACGATGACTCTTGAGGTGTTGCTATGGGCAAATGTTCAGCTCCGCATCTGGTTCTCGAGAACGGTTGGCGAAGGAGCCAAAGTGATCATTCAGAGTCCCAATTCCACCACACAGCCCTTGCAGAGTTAGGAGTGTCTCCAGATGAGGTCAGTTCTCAAGAGCTGTCTAGCTGCATGAGACAGCTTGGCTTCTTGAAAGCTAATCCAGCCAAGACTGTATTTCTTTGCCCAAGATAGGGCACTGCCAAATGCAATCTGATTTTGATAGTCCCTGCTAAAGCAGCACATTTGAAATGGTGGAACAGATTGCTGAAAAATATGCTCATTCCAAAGTTGTCGTTTTGATGCTCACCACCCTCTTGTTCCTCTCTAGCTACATGCGCATTAACAGGACAATGTAACGAGGCATTTATGTAGTTAAATTTGAATCGACGTCCCCTTAAGTGTGCTTCAAATTCAATTACTTGGCATTTAAGTGCTGATGAACCTGTGACAACAACGAGAGCCCTTGGCTGATGGAGCTGAACAATCAATGAAATGTGTCATAACCCTGACCGGGGTCGTGGCCTGCTGGTGACCCTCAGGGACTTTTTCATGCTACTCAAGTACTTTCCGGGCAGTGCTCACTCTATGTGCTACTTGTCCTCTGGGAAGCTTGGGAAGCCAGCCTATTATTTTAATGGAGGCATCCTGTACTTGTGGTACAGTCTCAGTATTGTGGGACAGCCCATTCCATTAAGGATTTGGTCCATGTGTCAACTAGAAGCCTTCACCCATCCAACCTTCTAAAGAAGGAGCTCCATCATACTCAAAGATGGGTTGTTGTGAGGCCCATCTGTCCTCTGCATTTGTGGATGATCAAATAAAATCTCAAATTCCCACAGTACAGAATGTGATTGTGGGCACAATCCTAATCAGGAGTTAGGAGAGAGAGAGAACAAATTCAATTTGGAAGGCGGGAGCCCTGTGCGTGCTGATGGAAATGTGTTTCGGTTTCAAACAAATCAGATTGCAAATATATATATATATATATATATATATATATATTCAGTGGGTAATGAGACTCAGATCCTATTTAATGCAAAAATATAAAAATAAAACTTTGTGTGTTATCAGTAGCTTGCACCAACTTTCTAGAAATTCATTATCAGCCGTTCCTCCTGCACACCATTGATGTTGCTCTACATCTTGCTGACCTTCTTGTGAAGGAAGGTCTGGTAATTAGCACACACAAGTGTTTGTGCGGTGCAGGGTCTGAGCCGTCGTCCTTGGAGCTCTCTGTTCATTCATGCCTCCTGTGGAGGGCTGTGTTTGTGGAATTCTTCAAGGGGCAAGCAGTCCAGAGGCAAAACGAGTTTGTGTTTTGTTTCTGGGTTGTTTCCCCCCCCCCCAAAGCATCCTAATTAAAGTTGAATGTGAAAAACTGACTGTTGCGGTCTGCTGTTCGATAGCTCGACTTGCTCTCACTGTACGCACTGGGGGAATGCATGCAAGGCAGTGGTGTCATCTAAATGATTTAAGAACAGGTACTCACTTTTGATTGGCACGTGTCGGGACCCGCCCACCGGAAGTGACGTCATAAGCCGGAAGTGATGTCGTGGCAGGAAGTAGCATGAAAAAAGCCCTTTTTGAGGCCTCAGATGATTTTAAACTGACCCAACAGTTGCAACAGTATTCCACAGCACCCCTAGAACATGTAAAGGAGGCCTGGCATCATGTTAAGTGACCCAACAGTTCCAAAACCCCAGAGCAGCTCATTTTTCAGTGGCAAGGCAAGGCAAGGCTCCGCTCGCTGCCTGCCTGCTTGCCTGCCTCTGAGAACATGCAGGCAACTCAAACATGCAGGAAATTCAAACGTTGCAGAGGGCGGAGTCGACGAGTGGGCGGGTGAATGGGCAGGGCCAGCCGTAATCCTAGGAACCGGTACTCGCGTACCCCCGCATACCCCCTGCATGTCATCACTGATGCAAGGGTTGCACTGCACTGGGGGAATGCATGCACTGCGGGAATGCATGCATTACCTCAATGGCTGGAAATGTCGGCGGAGTCAGCTAAATGCACTAAAACTGATCTCTCGTTGCATTGACATGCTGCCCTTCTTCCAAATAGTTCAGGACAGCAGACAAGATTCCCTCCTCTTCTGTTCTGTACACTGGTTCTGCAGTTCTGTACACTGGCAGTTCCCAAACGTACTGCGGTCATGGCACCCTTAGTTCATGGCCGCCTTCCTGGCTCTTGTGGATGGAGCCATCTTGGATCTCGCCAAATCTCATGCAATCCAAGATGGCGGCAGCTGGGAAGGCCAGGAAGAAGTGGCCACTGGGGATTTCCCACGGCACCCCTATGAGTTTGCTGTAGCTCACTCGAGCGTAAGGATGCACAGTTTAGGAACCACTGCTGTGGCCCACCAAACCCCATTGGAGCCCCCCGCAAAAAAAGACACGTAGGCATAGAGCCCTCTCCTCTTGCTGCCTCCCAGGAACTATTCAACAGGTGAAGCATTTTCCTGGACATAGTGGAATAACTGTCTTTTCTGCCGGAAAATAAACAAGGCAAAATATTTTAGGGCACAATCCTAACCAACTTTCCAGCACTGGCATAGCTCTGCCAATGGGGCATGTGCTGCATCCTGCAGTTGGGGGGGGGCATGACGGAGGCCTCCTCAAGGTAATTGCCCTTACCCAGGATTGCGCCCTTAATGTGTGAGAAGAATGGTTTCCTCCCTTTGTAGTCCCCCCTATTTATCTCACTGACTTCAGCCTGCCCCAGTTTCACCTCTCTATGGCTTTTCTAGGTCCGACCAGGGAGGAAACACAATTTCCTTGTAGTCGAGACAGTCGCCTTAAATGTCATTTAAGTAAAAGTCAAGGCAATCATAAAATGCACACCGCAGCTGATTTGACCATTTGATATTTAGGAATAAAAAGTCTTATCTCCCCTTCTTTTAAGCTAAGTACGCGGGACCATCAATACTCATATAAAAGATATTGCTTCGGGTTCCTACATTGTTTATAACTCCGATATTGCTTTGCTATAACTGCTCCCTCTTTGTTAACTTTTTGGCGGGGGCTGAAGACCTTTTTATTTCAAAAAGCTTTTAACTGTTGACAGGCTGGTCGGCTGGTTTTTTTTACACTTTTATATTTTGACTATATCTTATGATCCACGGGGCTTGTTGTTCTTAATTTTTTTTGTTTTTTAAATTTTAAAGTGTACTGTTTTAATATTGTTTCTAAATTGCTTTTTAATGTTAAACTTTGTATTTTATTGTTTTTGTGTTGTAATGCCGCCTTGGGTGTCTTCGGGCAGAAAGGCAGGATATAAATCCAATAAATAATAATAATAATAATAATAATAATAATAATAATAATAATAATAA
>JAJKFI010000023.1:11910876-11947280 GCA_029204185.1 Lerista edwardsae | reverse complement strand
CACACACACACACACACACACACACACACACACACACACACACACACCAGCAAAACACTTGGTGAGGCTTCCAAAGAGTTATCCTGGAGGGTGGAGGAGTTTGAGATTAACCCTGGAAAAGAAGTGAGGGAGAGGGATGCTTAAAGGGAACAGAGAAAAAAAAACGAAATCCAACTTGAGCATCGAATCAAACTACCGCGACTTCATTCAGCGTTGTGAATTGCACAGTTCTGTGATTAGAGTGCAGCATTGATGCTCACTCTGGTCTGTAAGAACAGAAGAATTGCTTTGCTGGATCAGACCAAAGGCCAGTTGGGGGCGGCCCAATCCAGAACTTTCTGGCTCCCATAGAAGCAGCAGTTCCAAAATGCCTAACACTGCACCCTGGGGAAGCCAGGTAGCCATTCCCTTCCCCCGGGGAAAGCCCCAATGCCTGCAATGGGGATCCTTGGCTCACCTCCACAATGGACACCCTCAAGGAGGTTTGGACCACTCTCTGAGTCAGAGAGGCCAGCACACAGACGTGCACCATCCTCCCTGAGTGGTCCAAACTTTGCTGGCCTAACTGTGCTGCCTTAACTCCAAGATAGGATTGCCCTCTCAGGTAGGGAACATTTCAAGGTAGCCCTTAGCTTTCATCCCACCAGTACAGACTACAGGTGCTCTTCTGCCTTGATTTGCATGAAGGAAAGGGTAGAAACTAAGGCTAGAGCCATGCCACATTTGAAACCTCTGGGATGTAGGGGGATTAGCTGGGATTATATGCCTCTGCACAAAATAATCCAGGAAAAAAGGACACTCAACAAGCCACAGAAGCTTAGAAAGCTGTCCCTTCCAATGGATTTCTATTTCAAGAATGTGTCACATTGAAACAAAGTACCTCTACCTGCCTAATTACATTTCCTTTCTCCTTCCATGATATTTTCCAGATTACATCTAATTGAAGAGAAGCTGCCTAATTATTCCCGAGCGACGCTGTGCGAAGCCATATCGATTCCCAATATTCATAGGGTTCATCTATTATGATATTATTTCTAACCAAGGTGCCAGGATTGGGAAAGACTCATTAATCTCCTGTGCGCACCCTCTCCATTACAATCTAGTTGGGTTGGAGTGATCGTGATGGGACTGAAACAGGGGAGGAGAGAGGAGAGGAAATAACCTATTCAGTTTTCCTGAATTAGAAGAAAAATACCTTTCTTACAAGATCTTTTCCTTTTTTTTTACCCCATTTTGTTTTCTAGAATAAAAGACCCTGGTATCTCTGCTCAAAGGCATACAAAAAAAAAAAAAAAAGCCTGCTATTAGCTGGCTAAAAGGTTGGGTTGCAAATAGCCAAGGGCTGTGAAATGTCTATCTACATTCCAGTCTGTGTCAATTCCGTGCCAAAGATGTCAATTACATGCCAAGAAAAAACTGAATTCTGTGTCCTGCATAATGGGTGCACCAAGTCAAATGTATGTCCAGAAAGATGATTCTAAGTCCTTTGGAAAGAGCTTCAAAAACAGGATGGATGTTTTACGGATGATAGAGCCACACCGAGAACTCTGCTTCCCCTTGACTTCACCCCTCTGTATAACTTTTCAACTTCCTTCTTGGAAACAAAGGCATTGTCAGCCTGATTTTTCTCAGAGCAGCCCTAGTCAATTGTTACTGAGTGCCAAGTATCCCTTGGAGGTCTCGCTCATTGGGCTGGCATTACCCCAGGTGTATGAAGATGTATTCTCCGGCTTGAATGAAGACAATCTAAATGGGTGTTTGGGATTCTTCCCCACACAATGAGGAGATGATTAAACCATCTTATGCCTGGGATATGTCAGCCTGCCGTTAATTTACTTGCGTATTAATTCACTTTAACTATCAAATAAATGACCTTTTTGGCCATAACATGTGCCTCTTGGGCAAAATGCAAAAGTTCATCTCTAAAATTATCACCACCTTGGGAGCTCTTATTATTCATCATTCCGTACTAACGTTCCCCACCATATTAACAGAGGGAGCTGCTGGTTTGATCAAACAATATTCCAATTTTTTTTTTCATTAGGGTTTTTTGTGTGTGTGTGTGTGTGTGTGTGTGTGTGTGTGTGTGTGTGTATGTGAATCTAGCTGTTGTCTAGATTATGTGCAGCAGAAACATTGGTGGGTATCCAAAAGGACAACATTCACAGTTTTAAAAGTCATGTGGAGAGTGTGCAACCATAAATAATCAGCATCACCATCTATCAAAACCTTCATTCACCACATCTTGTCCTTCTGAATTCCATCAGTAAATCCTGCGTGGTAGCACAGACAAAAAGCTTTCTTTCGTCTGTGCTGCTGCACCTACGGCAAATCAGTCTCTTTGGGTGACCTCCTCTGGCAGCAGACAAAGAGCTGATATTGATGTTGTTGTACCTTGCTTGTGTAGTGGGGAGGGGGGGCTTGTACCACATTTGATAATGAGGCAGAAGGGGAGAGAGAAAGAGAGAAATTCACATTCAGGTACCGCCAGCAGGCACAAGATAAAAACTGATAAAAATAGGTCACACCTATCAGCTTAATGATTCTCAACACTTTTTGCATATGGAGCTTGTGCTAGTGGGAAAGTGAAGCCAGGAGCAAATTCTGGTAGGATTTAGTAGCTACACTTTAAGCGCATGCATCCCATTTGCTTCCCTAGGAGTACATAGCAATAGAGCAGAGGTTCTCAAACATTTTAGCACCGGGACCCATGTTTTTAGAATGACCATCTGTTGTCCTCATCTGGCTGGTTGAGCAATTGCTGCAGTCCAAAAATGTCAGTTTGCATTTCAGGAGTGTCATTGCATTACGTCACACTGACGGCACTTCCTGCTTGATGATGTCACTTCCGGTTATGATGCCACATCCAGGTTAATGATATCACTTCCGGTGGGTCCCCACACGGATGCTGTTCAAAAAAGTGTGTCCTGGTCTGAAAAGCTGGAGAACCACTGGCTTACAGTAAAGCGCCTTCAATTTGATTTGGCCTCAAAATCGTAAAGCATTCCATCTTGGAACGAATAAAAAATGGGCTGTAACAGGTGATGCACAAATCTTATTTCAGAGATTTTCTTTAAAGCTCCAGAGAGCCTTAAAGGAGCATCCTTCAAACGGTGTACCTCTGATTGACAGAAGATAATGAGGTGCTGTCCCAAATCCCTGCTAATTAAAATGTGCTAATCAATATCAGTCTTTATCGCAGGATTAGCAAAGGTTAGGACCAAGGTCTACTTTGGAGCTAGAAAAATGAACAGGGTCTTCAAAATGGAATTTAGCAGGGGACATCCGCTAAAACTGAGGGTTGGGAGAGTTAAAACAGATAAAAGGAAGTACTTTTTTTACTCAGCGGGTAGTTAATCTGTGGAACTCTTTGCCACAGGAGGTGGTGATGGCATCTGGTCTTGATGCCTTTAAGAGGGGATTGGACGGATTTCTGGAGGAAAGGTCCATCGTGGGCTATAGGCAATGATGGATTGTGCAACCTCTTTACAAAGGTGGAGGGCTACTGGTACCGGGTGCAAGGGAGTGGGAACAGGATGCATCTTGTTGTCTTCTGCCTCCCTGGGGCATCTGGTGGGCCGCTGTGAGATACAGGAAGCTGGACTAGATGGGCCTTTGGCCTGATCCAGCAGGGCTCTTCTTATGTTCTTATGTTCTTATGAATGTAAGAGCCAAATTGAAGTAGTTCTGGAACAGATCTGAGCTCAAATGAGACATTTCTTTTTGAGATCCCTGGTGATTTTTAGGGCACAATCCTACCCAGTGCTGGGGTAGGAGAGCCGGCCAGCCAGTGCCCTATCCGGCATTGGGTAGATGGAGGCTGGAGCCTCCCCATGGCAAGGGAGTGTGCTAAACTTGCAATTTTAACTTGCAATATATGTTGAGGTGACTCGGAGGCTAAAGCAGTATTTCATTCTGAACAATGCCTTTACTTGTTTTGTGAATTTATTGTTTATTGTGTGTGTATGTAGCATTGTTTGTACGTTGCTGATAGCCGCACTAAATTCCGGGTATGGTCACATACTTGGCCAATAAAATAAATCTATCTAAATCTATCTATCTATCTATCTAAAGAGCAAGTGCAGATCCGAGGAGACCGCATGGCCTGAATTGGGGCCGCACGGCCTCGCTAACGGGCTTTGGATGTGGCTGTGGCAGACCTCCCAAGCCTGCCCAGTCCCGCCCAAGTCCCCCCTCCCAACTCCCCCCTCCCACCAATCCGCTAAATACTTCACTCTCCAGGTCTGGTTTCTGGTGGGATTTTTTTTTCTTTTTTGCATTTTTTTCCAAAGAGCTAATGCCAGTAACAAGTCTCCATGACTCACGAAGTCACCTCAGGCAGTCACCAAAGTCTGCATTTGTAGAAGACCAAAGATAAATTGCTGACCTTTCTCTGGATGTTACAGGTACAAGAGGACACAAATAATTCACGAAGACAGCAGTTAGTTCTTCATTAGGAGTTCGATTATGAAACAGTGACTCTTCATCTCTCCATGGGAGGCTGCTCAATGGGAAACCGGATGAAAAAACATTGATTCAGAGTTCAGATAGATCTTCTTTCAGTCTGAAAATCTGCTCCTTGGCGAGGCTCAGGTTATTAAGGACAGTAGGAGTTCCCAGGGCAGAAATAATTTGGGTCATCCAGCTGATGGCTGGAGAAAGTTAATAATACCACATTGATTCCAAGGTCTTGATTTTGGCAGCTTTCCTGTCTGGCTTGAACCACTCCTAGACATTGGCCAGGCTGCTCTGATGTCATGGAATGTTCACTGATAACAGAGAGAATAAACTCAGAGCGCAATCCTAACCTGGAGTTAGGCCGGCACAGTTAGGCCAGTCAAGTTTGGCTGTCCCAAGGGGCCACCGTAAAGTACGTTGGGACCACTCTTGGAGTCAGAAAGACCAACACACAGATGTGCGCCACCCTCTCTGACTCCGAGAGTGGTCCAAACATGCTTTATGGTGGCCCTTGTGCCAGCCAAACTTGGTTGGCCTAACTGTGCCGGCCTAACCCTAGTTTAGGATCGCGCTTTCAGTTATTCACTTGCAGGCACAATCCAACATCCAAGAGACAGCAAAATAACGGTGAGTCGCGGAGCTTCTCACCAATAGCTTCTACTAAAACCTCTCTTGCTGTCCACACTAGGAGAGAAGAGGTGCTTGCCCTTTTTCCAGGGTCTGGGCTTGTGAGTCCATAAGGAGTGGTGTCATTCAAATGATTTAGGAACAGGAACTCACTTTTGATTGGCACTTGTTGGGAACCCAGAACCAGCCACGGAGCCCGTGAGGATCCAGAACGCCCGTTCTGGCCCGTTCCCCCTGAATGACATCACTGCCTTCGCCCCCCTAGGAATCCGGAGTCACTCCCTTTAACCCTCTGAGTGCCGGCCAACCAAGAAGAAAAGCTCTTTGCAGAGGAATTGGGAGGGGGGAGGAGGGAGAGTGAAGTGGGCGGAGTCAGCCCTAATTTTAACTAGTGGAACTGAGTTCCCCCATGTTCCCCCTGCATGACATCACTGTCCATAAGGTGGAGTTGGCACCGCTGACCCTTTGAGATTTTGTCAAGTTGAGCTAAAGACAGGAAGACTGATTATCAGTCGAAACACCTCCATTGTCCTTATTCACCATTGAAGTTTAACAGGAGATGTTAAAATATAACGGCTTAAAATATAAGTAGAAATGAAAGCTCCTTAGAACAGCTTTAGTGTATGATGCCGGCGCCAACTTTTTCAAAGGGCCCTTGAGTGGGTGCTAACGAGTTCCACCCCAAAGTCTGCCGCTTAAACGCTTTGAGGTGCAATCCCAGAAATGCCTTTGATCTCTAATGGCCCCATTAAATCACGAACAGAGATTCCTGGCTACATTCTCCCCAAATGCACCCACTGAAACGCGAGTCTCAAAATAGGACATTTCCACCCACCTCCGTGCGATTTAATGGGTGCAGTGTTCTTCTTGGGTCCTTCGGCTGATGCACAAACCCAGTTTCGTACTTTTTTTAAAAAAAGTTGTCATGTACTTAGATTGTTAGGGAGGAGGCAGACGGGATGAAGCGTGCAGAAAAGAGAGATGGAAATGGGACACCCCCCTTATGAGGAAAGACTGCAGTGTTTGGAGCTCTTCGGTCTAGAAATAAAGTGCCTGAGGGAGGGCAAAAATTATGGAGCGCATGGATATAATAGACGAACCACATTTTGTAGGGTTCACCGATATCAACCTGTGGCAGCTGGATCCTATCCCCCCCCCAGACATGGGGGGATTCTTGCATTCCAGAGGCATATCACTTCTCAACCAGAAAGCAGCACATACAGTTGCCACTGTGACTAATAACTAGTGACAGACTTATAAGAACATAAGAACATAAGAAGAGCCCTGCTGAATCAGGCCAAAGGCCCATCTAGTCCAGCTTCCTGTATCTCACAGCGGCCCACCAGGTGCCCCAGGAAGGAATGAGACTACAAGATGCTTGCATCCTGTTGCCACTCCCTTGCACCCGGTACCAGTAGCCCACCACCTTTGTAAGGAGGTTGCACAATCCATCATTGCCTATAGCCCACGATGGACCTTTCCTCCAGATATCTGTCCAATCCCCTCTTGAAGGCATCAAGACCAGATGCCATCACCACCTCCTGTGGCAAGGAGTTCCACAGATTAACTACCCGCTGGGTAAAAAAGTACTTCCTTTTATCTGTTTTAACTCTCCCAACCCTCAGTTTTAGCGGATGCCCCCTGGTTCTGGTGTTTTGAGAGAGGGAAAAGAACATCCCTCTATCGACTCTATCCCTTCCATGCATAATTTTGTATAATTTTGACTTACTCTTGCTCATGGGCAAAAACTCCATAGCTGTTTTTGATGGGAGTTGAGATTTCCCTCCAGATTATGTCCAACTATGGGTAATTTCAGGGGACCAGGACTTCTTCATTAGGATTTGGGGAGACTCCTAGAAATATATGCTTAGAGAGATGGTCCCATTCCCACAAATAAGCATTGGAAGCCGTAGTCAAGCTTTTAGGGAGAGAATTATCTCGTGGCATGATAGTTTCCTTTAATACGGATTGTCGCACATTTGCACCAGGCGTTAAGACTGGCATCTCTGACGGGAGATCCATTTATGCTGATGATGCATCTGTCAGCTGTGTCTGTAAAATGCAGGCGCCTAAACAAATGCAGATAAATCAAAGCGTTAAATGCAGTCTGGGGCTGGGATAATAAAACGCTCAACCGTTTCCCAGTCTATAAAGGCAGTCAGGATTTGGAAAACAGCACAGAACAGGGGGAAGCAACAACACAAAAAGGACACATTGTAGAGATCATATATCTATATTTGAAAATGATTTTTTTTCCCCTGCATTTAATATATACAGTCTTTCAGTGCAATATTAAGTCTTGCAGTGACTGATAGCTTTTCTGTAATGTATCTTATTTTCCCCACCACATCAGATTGCTGGGCTTGCATTTGCACGCATTAATAATAAATTTCCCCGCTAGCTGTGGTGGAGTTTTTTTTCAAAAGACTCATAGTATGGAAGGGAGCGAATCCATCTATCAGTCAGAAAAAAGGGGGAGAAAGACCATCTTTCTGCTGTGCAATTTAATTATTATTTTTTCTGTATCTGTGCCTTAGTTGCTTGGGCCTGTCCAGCGCTTGGATCCCAACTCCTTAGTGTCAAGTCCACAAGGATTATGGAATGGATGAAGAGTCTGGACACCAAGGAGGAGAACAGATGAAAGGTAGTGCAGTCCGCATTGACGTTCAGCCCTGGTGGATTTTGGATTTGCGTAATCCCTCTCTCATCAGCCAAGAACTTCAGCCATCCAACTCACTTGATAGGCAGGCGATGGCACAACGGCAAAAAGGAAGTCTTTTTTTTCACCCAAGGCAGAACGAATTTATGAGATTTGTGGCCGCTAGATGGGCTGTGCTGATGGTCCCTGGCTCAGTGAGGTACCATTTTCTACCAATGTTGCATTAGAGCAACATGGGTGGAAATGCAATCATTTCCAGCGCATCACTGGTAGAAAATGGGGTGGTTGTTTTATTTGACAAATTCTTCAAGAAGAATTGTTTTACCCATGAGTAGGAAATGTATATTGTCACCCTGCTTATTTAACTTATACGCAGAGTACATCATGAGGAAGGCAGGGCTGGATGACTCACAAGCTGGAATCAAGATTGCTGGGAGAAACATCAACAACCTCAGATATGCAGACGATACCATTCTACTGGCAGAAAGTGAGGAAGACCTAAAGAACCTTCTGATGAGGGTGAAAGAGGAAAGTGCCAAAATTGGTTTGAAGCTCAACATTAAAAAGACTAAGATCATGGCAACCACTCCCATCACTTCCTGGCAAATAGAAGGGGAAGAAATGGAAGCAGTGACAGACTTTATTTTCCTGGGCTCCAAGATCACCGCAGATGGTGACTGCAGCCATGAAATTAAAAGACGTTTACTTCTTGGGAAGAAAGCTATGGTGAACCTAGATAGCTTAATCAAAAGCCGAGACATCACCCTGCCAACAAAGGTTCGCATAGTCAAAGCGATGGTTTTCCCAGTAGCCATGTATGGCTGTGAGAGCTGGACCATAAGAAAGGCAGAGCGTCGAAGAATCGATGCTTTTGAATTATGGTGTTGGAGAAGACTCTTGAGAGTCCCCTGGACTGCAAAGAGATCCAATCAGTCAATTCTCCAGGAAGTCAAGCCTGATTGCTCCCTGGAAGGACAAATCCTGAAGCTGAAGCTCAAATACTTTGGCCACCTGATGAGAAGAGAGGACTCTTTAGAAAAGACCCTCATGCTGGGAAAGATTGAAGGAAAAAGGAGAAGGGGGCGACAGAGGATGAGATGGTTAGATAGTGTCACCAAAGAAATGAATATGAAATTGGGCAAACTCAGGAAGCTAGTGGAGGACAGGGAGGCCTGGTGTGCTGTGGTCCATGGGGTCGCGAAGAGTCGGACATGACTTAGCAACTGAACAACAACAAAGGAAATGGAACTGTCACGGTTGGGGGCAGTCTGATTGCTTGGATTTGCTGTTGGGCTAACAGGGAGCTAGCTGTGGACCTTTGTGTTCTGCTGCCAAGCACCCTGGAACTGCTTGGCTGACCACTGTTGGAAACATGATACTGGAAACACAGAAACCACTGATGGAAACATGACACCTTTCCAGGAGGTGACAGTGAAGCCCAGCTGGCCTGGCAATGAGCAAGAGGCATTTGGTGGGCCACTGGGGGATCCAGGAAGCTGGACTAGATGGGCCTTGGCCTGACCCAGTGGGGCTCTTCTTACGTTCTTAAGGCCCAGATTGGGTTCCAAGTTGTTACATCTCCCTCCCCATGGACAGGGTAGCAAATTCTATTTTATATACCTCGCATTTCCCTCAGAAATTTAACTCAGAATGCCAGGTGCGAGGGAGTGGCCACAGGATGCAGGCATCTTGTTGTCTTCTGTGCTCCCTGAGGCCTCTGGTGGGCCACTGTGAGATACAGGAAGCTGGACTGGATGGCCTGATCTGGCAGGAGTCTTCTTATGATCTCATACTGGTATGAGTTCCTGATCAGCCCACCCGGGGTTTCTCAAGGCCATTTGAAGAGTGCCCCCTTGATGGCCCCATACATCACTGTTCCGAGGAGCAAGCCCTGCACATCTCTGCAGTTCTGAGGAGCCGCAATCTAGCACACTTGTCTCCTTCAGAAGTGCTTTCCTTCACATGCAACATTAAGTACAAATCTCATTTTCTCTCTCTGGTGACACAGTTAACCTCTTCAACAAGGTAATATCCACAGTTCTCTGAACAACTTTTTTCCTTTGTCAAATAAAAGCACTGGAAATTACATCGATACAATTCATCGCTGCATACCAAATCTGGCGAAATAACTGCAAGCGATCATCATTATGCCAGGAGATTATACTTTTATTACCGGGAGCAGACTTGGAATGCAGCTTAATACAAGTCAATAAATCTCTCATTAGGTAGAATAGCAGTGGCGCTTCAACATCAATAAGCATTTTATTTTAATTAATTAGCATCTGTGTCTTATGTCTGTGGAACTCCAGGAGGGGCTGTTAAACCAAAAAAGTCTGGTTTTGGGTTCGTTGCTTTTCCTCCTTTTCCCCATTTTCACACCTGGTTCTTCACTGGTCATAAAGACAGTCATAGGCAGTCATAGGTCAGAAGAAGCATTGTGGACATCTCAAATCTCACATTGAATCACCTGGCATTTCCCAAAAGCATCCTTAGGGGTTGGGGTGGAGCAGTGGTGTCATCTAAATGATTTAAGAACAGGAACTCACTTTTGATTGGCACGTGTCAGGACCCGTCCACCGGAAGTGACGTCATAAGCCGGAGGCTGGTGGAGCCCAGGTCTACCCGTGGCTGGTTCCTAGCCAGCGACGAAGTCAGCGACAAGTGAGCGGAGCCAGCCAGTTCTGTACAGCGCCTGGCGCCTACGGAACAGAAAGCGAAGAATTCCCCCCACCCCAATTGCAGCTCCAATAGTGATTGGGACAGTCTCCCAAAGAAACCTCACACCCAGAGCGCCAGTGAAACGCTCTGGACTGGAGAGACAGTGGCAAAAGCCTTTCCTTGGTCTTTGCGGCTAGGCGAGGTGGAGTTATTCAAAATTGCCAGGGAAGTTGACAAGTCGCCCCCCTAGGAATCTGGAGTCGCTCCCTTTAACCCTCTGAGTGCCGGCCAACCAAGAAGAAAAGCTCTTTGCAGAGGAATCGGGAGGGGGGAGGAGGGAGAGTGAAGTGGGCGGAGTCAGCCCTAATTTTAACAAGTGGAACTGAGTTCCCCCGCATTCCCCCTGCATGACATCACTGGGGTGGAGGCTGCTAATGCGATTGGGGAAATGGTTCTGATCATGAACTATTGCTATGGGTGTGTATTTTGGGTGATATTTTTTCCCCAAAATTTCTTGATTAAAACACCAAATTGCAGTGTTATGTGTTTTTATTCAGCATTCTCATTCCAAGTTCTTGTTTTCATTCATTTTAAATGCTTTAGAAGTGTGCTAGGTAAATGCTACAGGTGATATAGTGTCAGCAGATGCAGCCACAGTATTATTTCCAACTGGAAAATTTGTTGATTTTGATTTCTGGGGAATGGGCAGATTGGGCTAAGGCAGGGGTGAGATGGCAATAGCAGAGTGTGCCAATCCGATCCTCTTTCCTGTCCCAATCTGCCAAAATCCTTGAATGCCAAACCCACAGATAATCAAGGCCAACGGTATTGCTCTCAGCACGAAAACGCAATGATGTCCTGCATTCTTGTCAAGGGCTGGGCTCTGGGTTTCAAGGAGATTTTGGCAATCCATCCTTCATGGGAGGCAAAGATGTGGTCTTGGAGATAGGCACTGGACCCTTCTGAGGGCTCAGGGTCATTGGCAACTGCCCACGGATGCCAACCCCTGGTGCCACTCTCCCTTATTCCTGTATCAGAACTTGATGCTTAACAGGCACAATAGATGTGTTTTCCAGCATCCAAATGCGAACTTCAAACGAATGCCTTATTTGGCATTTAGTTCCCGACCTGATCCGTGTTAATGAGTGAAGCCAAGAATGCATCACACTTAGTCTGAGCAGTCATGTCAGGAGACTAAAAATAGATGACAAGGCTAACACTTTTTGGAAGAAAGCAAGCAAGAGTAAGCATCAGGAGACATGGGTCTAGGGCATTGTTTAATACACCCCAATGGCTTTGAACAGTGCTGAACCAGACAGGCTCATTTCCTTCACCATTCACTCTCCCTTTGCATTCTTGCCTAGGACTAGGGGTGCAGGTAAAGAAGTGCAGGGGGTGCAATTGCACCAGGCAACAAGCTTTAGGGGGGCAACAAACTGAGCTTGACGCTAGCTGCCAAAATTGTAAAAAACTTTGGTACGTACGAATAATACCATCATGTTATATACCATTTGATGCAGAATTTAATGCAGAATTCCCTGGGAATGGGTGCCATTTGACTCAATGGGACTTACCTCTGAGTAGACACATATAAGTGTGCACAGTACGTTTACCGTGGGATTTCTGTATGAATGCTCTTCCTCTGGATCAACTTCTGCAATCTGCCAGAATTAAAAATAGAACCCTTCAGCCCACTATTTTAAGGGAAAATCTTTGTTTATTTGGAGAATACAAGCTTGGAAGGGATTAAGTCATTTATCTGCCGAATGGGGTGTAACAGAAGCAAAACCTTTATTTCGAGCTGGCAGATTCTTCTTGAAGTTGGTGGGATTGACCGAATGCTATCCTCTCCATTGATTTGATGAAAGTTAGAATGCCGTTCTGCTAGATAAGGAAGTGGGGAATCAGAAAAGGTTAGCATCAGCTCAGTGTCAGCTTGCAGACGCTCAATGTGTATTTATGAACTTATTCTGTCTTTCCTTTTTGTTTACAAATCCAAGGATCCTGGGACTCATCAACAGGATTGCAATTGCCCCAGTTTTTCTCCAGTGTCAGCAACATTCAGCTGAATATTGAAGTTTGTGTGTGTGTGTGTGTGTGTGTGTGTGTGCGTGTGCGCACAAGCACGTGTATGTGTGCGTGCATGCTGATTATTCTGTTTTTGGAAGCAGAATACGCATGACGGAAAAGAAACACAACCAGAATGGCTACAAGCAGTCACTGTGGAGGGGGAGGGGTGTTACAAAATTGCCTACAGTTAAGTTTTTGGTGATTTTTTTTTCCAAAGGGAATTGGGATGTTAATTTCATTGTGCAAGACATCATGGATGAAAGGAGGTTCTGGGGATCGCAGATACAGCCATAGGCACCCTCAAGCCATAGGCTAGTCAAGTGTTTCCCAAACTGTGGGTCAGGGTCCACTTGACAGGCCACAATCTGATGTTGGTGTGTTGCAGAAAGTAGAAAGTTAACATCTTGGAAGCTGCAGACCTTACTCTTGCGATATTCCTCTTGTGAGTGTTAACAGTTTGAGTATTCAAGTGAGGGCTTTTTAAATTTTGTTTTTAGTTCAGTGCTTTTACATCGTATTTTGTCCTAATCCTGCTTTCTGTCAGGGATGTTTCCTGGTTGTGCAATTGCTGCAGTCCAAGGATGTCAGTTTGCATTCCAGGAGTGCTATTTGATTCCATCACAGTGCTGGCACTTCCTGCTTAATGACGTCACTTCCACCCCAAATGTCACTTCCGGTGGGTCCAGACACAAGTGCTGTTCCAAAAAGTGGGTCCTGGTGATAAAACATTTGAGAATCAAGGGGCTAGTCAAACACTCAGTCAGGGAGAATCAAGGAAGAACAGCAGGACCTTGGACAGCTCCCAGCTGATCTCTTCCTCCAGCAAGCTGGTAGGTTTAGTGGGAGTAGTATGGTCTTGGGAGAAGTCCCACTGAGGGGTTGTTAAACCTGTGGCTCTGGATTTGCACATTAATGGGTGCACATCTATGGGCAACATGGATGCCTCTTCTTCTGAAGTTGTGCCCTAGAAGTGCTTGAAGTTGGCACCACAGTAAGGAACCAGTTTTGGGGCTGACAAGTGAACATTCTCAGGTTAGAGCCGTAGTGATGGTAACGGGAAATTTCTGAACATCTCCAGTGACCTCTGCATTTCACCTCTAGTGGCATTTCAAAGTGGCTCTGAAACATCCAAGGATGTCTAGGAAGAAGAAGAAGAAAAAATCCAGAGCATTTCAGAGAACATTAAACAACTATGATAAGACGGGTGACATTTCCTGGAGAAGGTTCCGGAGGAGGCTGACATTTCCGTCCATTTCCGTGTTACCTGCTCGCAGTTTCCCTGCTCAGGAGATAAGCCGAGCCTTTGTGGGGCTTCCAGAGTTTTCTCAGAATCAGAGAAATCAAATGGTTTGTTTGTTGCTTAGGTTGATTGTGTCCAGTTCAAACTAAGCAGGCTAAGTTATTAAATTCTAATCACTTGGTTGAACAAAAACCTGCATCATAAATCATTCTTTAATAGCCTGTCTGAAATTTCTTGAGGGTACTGCAGCCACACTGCAGGGCTACTCAGGCAGTCAAAGTTTAATCCTTGAAATGATACCGATAGCAATTAAAAGCAGGGCAGAAATTCACACTGTATTGGGTGTGGCAATTGTGTGAGGTCACCATCGATTTCTGGCGGTCATTTAAACATAAGAACATAAGAACATAAGAAGAGCCCTGCTGGATCAGGCCAAAGGCCCATCTAGTCCAGCTTCCTGTATCTCACAGCGGCCCACCAGGTGCCTCAGGAAGGCATGAGACTACAAGATGCTTGCATCCTGTTGCCACTCCCTTGCACCCAGTACCAGTAGCCCACCACCTTTGTAAGGAGGTTGCACAATCCATCATTGCCTATAGCCCACGATGGACCTTTCCTCCAGAAATCCATCCAATCCCCTCTTAAAGGCATCAAGACCAGATGCCATCACCACCTCCTGTGGCAAGGAGTTCCACAGGTTAACTACCCTCTGGGTAAAAAAAATACTTCCTTTTATCTGTTTTAACTCTCCCAACCCTCAGCTTTAGTGGATGCCCCCTGGTTCTGGTGTTTTGAGAGAGGGAAAAGAACATCCCTCTATCGACTTTATCCCTTCCATGCATAATTTTGTATGTCTCAATCAAGTCCCCCCTCAGGCGCCTTTTTTCTAGGCTGAAGAGCCCCAAATGCTGCAGTCTTTCTTCATAAGGGAGGTGCCCCAGCCCCGTAATCATTTTTGTTGCTCTCTTCTGCACCTTTTCCAACTCCACTATGTCCTTTTTGACATTGCCGAATGGGTTTAGAGGAAGATCACAACTCCAATGATGATTGCCGCAGATCAGATGTGAAGAACAACTTCTTGCATATGGAAATAAGGTTGACTTGGATTACCGGTGGCATTGCTTTCCTCGCAAGTGTGATGTGCTAAAAAAAGAAGTCATGGTCTTGAATGCAGTGTGCTGGGTGTGCTAAATGGTGTCGCTTTTTTTAGTATTATAGCAAAGGCGTCGGGCAGATCCTGCAGTTTCTCGTATCATGACTTGGAGGGGTCATTCCTGAGGTCTTCCTGCTATGTTGCTTCCATGATAAATTATACAAGCAACACGGCTATTACTAATGTATGAAGCAGGAGTGAGGGAGATTTGTAGTTCTAAAGTTCCTGTCAGGCAAGGTTTCCCTCCCTCTCTCGAGTACTTAGCTCTTTTCTCTCAACATATTCAAATCTGAGATGAAATGAAAAGCTTTTAAGAAAAATGGTGTTTTGGGAGAATGAGCTTCTTCTTTTTTCTCTTGCTTTCCCCCCCAAAAAGTTTGGGATTGGCATAAAGGTCAATTACTGTACCAGGAGAGAGTTCCGTAGCACTTACATGAAATCTGCTTATGCATTTAGAAGCTGGAGAAAGGACAGTTTTTGGAAACTGAGTCCGGGCAGTGCTCAAGCCCTAGAGCATATGCACCAGCACATCATGTAGACTTTGGTTAGGATTAGGCCTTTAGATATACTCTAACATGCTGGTTCCCAAACTGTGGGTCGGGACACACCCAGTTGCAGGTGAGTCGCGAAGCACTTAGAGCAGCCATATATTGAAAATATGGGAAAAGAGGGAGGGCTGCATGATTGTTTGGCTTGTGTCAAGGTTGTAGATAGGCTATTTTTCCTGATCCACCTTGCTTTTGGGAAATGGCTGAGAAATAACCCAGCTTCTTCTTCTTCTTCTTCTTCTTCTTCTTCTTCTTATTATTATTATTATTATTATTATTATTATTATTATTATTATTATTAATATCCTGCCTTTTTGCCCCATGGGCACTCAAGGCGGCTTACAACATTAAAATACAATAAAAACACAATATTTGACAATTAAAAAACAATGATTAAAAACAATACTAAAATAATTAAAATTTAAAACAACAAAACCCATGGACCCTAAAATATACAACAAGATTATAAAAACCAGCCAGCCTGTCAACAATTAAAAGCTTGTTGAAATAAAAAGGTCTTCAGCCCCTGCCGAAATATTGCCAAAGAGGGAGCAGTTCTTAATTCTAAGGGGAGGGTATTCCAAAGTTGGGGGGCCACCACCCTATTCCTGGCCACCGTCCAGGCCACCTCTCCTGGTGGCGGCACAGTCAAAAGCCCCCCCCCCCAGATGACCTAAGAGTACGGGCAGGATTGTATGGGAGGAGGCGGTCCCTCAAATACCCCGGACCCGAGCCATAAAGGGCTTATGTCTGCAAGGAAAACAGCAGGCTCTGGTGTCACAATGATGGCACTTCTGGCTGTGACGTCACTTTTGGTGGGTCCTGGACAGATTGTCATTCCCAAAAGTGGGTCCCGGTGCTAAAACATTTGAGAACCACTGTTCCGACGGGTGGTGTTGAAGCTTATTGAAAGGTCCACTTCCCTGGGTCCCGATTGTGTATCTCCCGCACAAATCAACAGGAAACAAAACAGGCTCTTATCACTGATGAAGCAGGCACAGTTACTTAGCAGCAATCCCAGAGGTTCACATTATAGGAGAAACCAAAACCGATAAGGATCCCTCGACTACAGTAGCAAACCAGAACTGGATTCAAACTCCTTTTCCTAAGGAAGTGCCAGATGTTTTTGTTGCTCACCTGCCAGCTCAGGATGACGGTGATTCTTTCTCAAACCCCATTCTCTCGTAACGCAAAACACATCAAAACTCAGATGTTATTGCTCAAACTCAGACGCTTGGAATGTGCTTACTGTGACAATGGCTTTTTGAGCTGATCAAGAAGTGTGCGGGGAGGCAAAGCTTCTGAAGGGAGGTGACTAAACCTGACTAAGGTGACATAAGCATTAGAGAAAAGAACTCTGTCTTTAACAGGGCCTAATGAAGTAACCCTCCTTCTGATTCTATGAAGTCTAAGGAAGAAAGTGAATCTGTAACCTCCTTTTAGAGGAGAGAATTCGGAGGAAAGGGGGAAATTGACTCATCATAGAAGCTTCTGATAAACTGTCGCTCGGAATCGGAGATCTATTTGTCAAAATAACTTGGAGAGACCTTTTTATCTTGCTGTATAGGTTGGTAAGCTATTTCTTTTCCCCCTGCAAGCACTATTGCCCTTTGAACATCGCCATATAATACATATATTTTTACTTGTTCAGCTAAAGCCATGTGAGCCATCATTTTGAGAGGTCTGGAATAGCTTTTTTTTTTTTTCTTTAGGGAAAGAAATCAATCTCTCAGAAGTGGAAGGTTTTTTTGTGGTCTGAAGACCCAAACAGAACAGGAGCGACAAAAGTCCAGACAGCCAAGTGTGAACGCTGTTGCTGCTGGCAGTGTTGCACAACCAAGAGCAGGGAAACAATCTTGGCAGTTCAGTGGTTATTGCAACAAGGGAGAGAAAATGAAATGTGAGGGTGTTGGTCGCTTGTTCCCTCGAGCAAGAGCCATCAAGGCTCAGGCATCCACCGGCCATGTTTAAGGGGTCCATGCTGGTCGCATCTTCCCATTCTGAAGATCCCTGCAGCCTCTGGAAGGGCTCTGCAGCATCTGGAGATCTTTGGGCACTTTCTGCTGCACTCTGCTGGCTTCCTGAGGATCTCTACTGGTGCCAGTACTGCCCATATCTGAACCCCCTTCTTGGGTCAGATCCTGTGGCCAGCAAAGTTGCTGCCATAGGCCCAAGGTTACCCATAAGTGCCATAAAGGTTGACTTCCAGGCCTGGGAACAGTTGGACTGCTTCCCATAGGATGCAGCAGTTGCCATTTTGGTGCCGTTGAATCAATGGGTGGTGGAGAACAAGCTAGGGTGGGGGGCACCTCCATTCACCATTCTCCACTGCTCATGCAGCACTTCTGGGATTGGCTACACTCTGGTCCACCACTCTCTTCTCCTCCACATGTCCTCTCCTACACCTCTCACTTCCACTTCCATCCAAGGATCAGGAGCAGCAGAAACTGGTGCATCTCAAGAGGTGTTGGGTCGGCCATACTCGTTTCCATGTTCAATCCTACTTAGACTGTTTTGGAATATATTAGTTTTTTTTCTTTTCGTTTACAAATCGGTGTCGTTCTGCATACCTTCCGAGTCTCCTGAGTGCTTAGAAACAACGGCCTTTTGTGGCGGCGGCTGCATTTCCTTCCAGTCTGATGGGCGCTCAACCACCAGAGCATAGAAGTACGACGCTTGTCCTTGTTCGCAGTCGTTTCCACATGTCAAAGGGATGAAAAACAGATACCCCCTTTTTCAGCCAATGAAGCATCCGATTCCCTCTTTGAATCGTTCCTTGCTCACGGTCTAAGCCTCTTAAAATAATGTTTTTAATGGTTTTTTAGTTTGCAAATGGTCTCGCGATGAACTTTTCTTGAACCTGCAATGCACCGTGAGTGAAGCCTTGTGAAATTGAAGATGATCTCTCATTCGGCTTTATTTTAACAGGTTTCTCCCTTCAAAGGATCTTTGAGTGAGAAGAACAGGCCTGACACATGTTCTCTTCCAGCCCAGTACTTTTTCCTCATGTAAGGTGGCACAATGGCTTGTGCAGATGTGCGCAACGCACAAGCGAGCTCCTGGTTTCCTTGTTGCGAGATGCATATCACTTTTGGAGTTCCTGCGGGTGCAGTGATATGTCAAGGTCATGTTGTATGCCATTCTATATGGAATTTAATGCAGAATCCCATGAAACAAATAGGAGTGTAATAACTTCATTCCAGTGGTGTCATTCAAATGATTTAGGAACAGGAACTCACTTTTGGTTGGCACTTGTTGGGAACCCGGAACTAGCCACAGAGCCCGTTAGGATCCGGAACGCCCGTTCTGGTCCGTTCCCCCTGAATGACATCACTGCCTTCACCCCCCCTAGGAATCCGGAGTCGCTCCCTTGAACCCTCTGAGTGCCGGCCAACCAAGAAGAAAAGCTCTTTGCAGAGGAATTGGGAGGGGGGAGGAGGGAGAGTGAAGTGGGCGGAGTCAGCCCTAATTTTAACTAGTGGAACTGAGTTCCCCCGCGTTCCCCCTGCATGACATCACTGGATTTTCCCCTCTCTGCAGTCTGACATTGCCCTGAGTTGGCCGATGAGGGCCTCATGATGCAGCTTGACGAAGATGCTTTGTGATGGCGACTATCTCCCAGCAACACAGTCAGAGTGGGAAGGCTCTTCATGAAAAGCACATTAACGGGCCATTAGTTAGAAATGCCAACTTCCGACAAATGAAGAGAAGAAATATCAACAACCTCAGATATGCAGACGACACCACTCTAATGGCAGAAAGTGAGGAAGACCTAAGAAACTTCTGATGAGGGTGAAAGAGGAAAGTGCCAAAATTGGCTTGAAGCCCAACATTAAAAAAACTAAGATCATGGCCACCACTCCCATCACTTCCTGGCAAATAGAAGGGGAGAAATGGAAGCAGTGACAGACTTTATCTTCCTGGGCTGCAAGATCACCGCAGATGGTGACTGTAGCCATGAAATTAAAGGACGTTTACTGCTTGGGAGGAAACCTATGGCGATCCTAGACAACTTAATAAAAAGCCGAGACATCACCCTGCCAACAAAGGTTTGCCTAGTCAAAGCGATGGTTTTCCCAGTAGCAATGTATGGCTGTGAGAGCTGGACCATAAGGAAGGCAGAGCGCCGAAGAATAGACGCTTTCGAATTATGGTGTTGGAGAAGACTCTTGAGAGTCCCCTGGACTGCAAGGAGATCCAATCGGTCCATCCTCCAGGAAGTCAAGCCTGATTGCTCCCTGGAAGGACAAATCCTGAAGCTGAAGCTCAAGTACTTTGGCCACCTCATGAGAAGAGAGGACTTTTCTAAAAAGACCCTCATGCTGGGAAAGATGGAAGGCAAAAGGAGAAGGGGCGGTAGAGGATGAGATGGTTAGACAGTGTCACCGAAGCGATGAACATGAAATTGGGCAAACTCCAGAAGCTAGTGGAGGACAGGGAGGCCTGGCGTGCTGTGGTCCAGGGGGTCGCAAAGAGTCGGATACGACTTAGCGACTGAACAACAACAACGTGGACCTGGACTGACTTGGCTTGCTGACCTTGGACTGGCTTGTGGATAACTGGACCTGGCTGACTGAGAAGGTGAGGCAGTGTTTGCTCCACTGCTGCAACAGAACTGTTTCAAGGGGAAACTAGCCAGCCTAGAGCGGGCAGCAGGGGCCTCAGGGAGACCCAGCAGGTGTTTCTGGCATAACAGTTGGGTATATCTTTCTCTTTCTCCCTTGCTCTTTGCTTCCCTTCTTTCCTCAGCTATTTGTAAAGCCTCCTCAGATAGCCATGTGCTGTGCTGTGGTGCAAGGGGTCGTGGAGAGTCGGACACGACTTAGCCACTGAACAACAACAACAAATCATCAAAATACCAGTAAATAATAACTATAATTTTGCCATGCTGCAATTCCTTAAACTGTCACTAGAGGGTGAAATGTTTCCAAGTGGATGTTGTTGTTGTTCAGTAGCTAGTCCTGTGAGACTTTTTCTGTTCCACCCCCCCCCCCGCCCCGCGTTCTCCCTCCTTCTCCTGGTCCAGCCAGAAGCATCCAGCGGTTTCTGTTCCCAGCAAAGCTTCTGTGTTATCAGCTCCGGCCAAACAGCCAGACAAAACAGAGGGGAATCAAGCTGTTAGGGGGATGGGAAGAACAGGACAACGCATCAAGATGGATCTGCCTGCTTTTATCGTGCAAGTTGCTTTGTGCAAGTTGCTTTGGTTATGAACTGTAGGATATAAATCTAAAAATGAATTAATTCAGCATTCCCAAAGTGGCTGCAAAAGGATTGCTATCATTTGTCTCAAGATATGCTACGATGAAAAATATACATGACTGCATTGTCACTTTTACAATCTGCAATAATTCAGAACAAGTGATATGATCTGGGTAACTAGTGGCTAATTATTGGATTAGATCAGGTTATTCTGGTAGGATTTTTTTTTTCCATATAAGGAACAATTCCTCCGGTCAATTTAGGTCATTGGTAGCAGCAATGAAAATGTTTGCAGTGAAAAAAGATGTATTTAAACAAAACTATATTGAGAGGGGTCACAAATCAGGATTTTCTATGCTTACAGGAAGCTACTTGTTATTTTCTGGAAGAGAGCCAGCCAAATCCTCTAGCCCTTGATAGTCTTCTAATGTATAAGAACATAACATAAGAACATAAGCAGAGCCCTGCTGGATCAGGCCAAAGGCCCATCTAGTCCAGCTTCCTGTATCTCACAGCGGCCCACCAGGTGCCCCAGGGAGGCATGAGACCACAAGGTGCTTGCATCCTGTTGCCACTCCCTTGCACCCGGTACCAGTAACCCTCCACCTTTGTAAGGAGGTAGCACAATCCATCATTGCCTATATAATAGCCCATGATGGACCTTTCCTCCAGAAATCCGTCCAATCCCCTCTTAAAGGCATCCAGACCAGATGCCATCACCACCTCCTGTGGCAAAGAGTTCCACAGATTAGTAACATTCAGCCAAACGTTGGTGGGTTTGGCCTTGCGCATGATATGGGACAGCATTTATCCTAAGGAAAGGAACAAAAACTATGGTGACGCTTCAGTATTACTATCTTATAGGCAGAGTGCGGCCAATAAGGATAACTTACAGCCCAGTCCTAGTCTCCCGCGCCCCACCCCAGTCGACGCAGCGGTGCCAAAGAGTCTTGAGCTGCATCCTACGGGAGGTGGGTGGGGAGAGGATGCCATGTTCTTCTGTGGGCAGGTTGGGCTTATTATCCTACTCCGTTGCGCCGTGGTTTCCCACGGATCTCCTCCGACCTGCAGCAGTTCTTAGCTGGGGCAAGTCTGAGGAGGGAAAGGGTGCAGGCGGGCTGCAAACGGAGCGAATAGCATCTCACGCAGGTCACCTGTGGCAGGTAGCACCTCTCCTGCCTCCAGCACGCCCCCCCACTCTCACCCTCCCCCTCAACCCACCAGAGTCGGCAGGCCTTCCCCAACCAGCTGCCGAGGGTGCTCTGGTAGCAAGTGGCTTTGCATGCTGCCCAAGTGTGTGTGTTTTTTTAAACGGCTGTAAGGCAGGATCCATGGCTGGGACACAGGTTCCTGGAGCCCCCATGGATACCGAAACCCACAGATAATCAAATCTGTGGGTCAGGTAGCCTGTTTTCGGCACCGGCTTCCCTGGCCCTCAGAATACCTGCCTGCCTGACAAAAGGATTACTAAGGTGCAGAGGCGTCTCTACAGGGAGGGCAGAGCTCTAAGTGTTGCAAGGAGCTTTACCCTGTCATGCGAATCCCACCTCTCCCTTGCTGCTGTAGCCAGAAAGCAACCCAAGATGTGGCTTTTCCCTGTGAGGATTGGCTAAAACGGTGCAGGAAAGGAGTAATTTCCACTGCAAGGTAAGGCTTCTTGCAAAACTTAGAGCTCTGCCCTCCCTGTAGAGACGCCACTGGGGTGGCTGCGTGCACCTGCTTTCAAGGCTTCGAGAGAAAGCGCTGATAAGCTTCCTCTGTTGCGTCTGCCCCACAACAGTTTTCAGAGAGACTGTTTGGTGTTTGTGAAAATTGTCCTTGGCAGAGAGGCTGTAATTCCCAGGTGTCTTCAGTGGAGATTATCTGGCCCCAATCGATCCAAGTCCCTGGGAGAGAGAGAAATGGCTGTTTAAAACCAATTCAAAGATGCCCAGAGTAATTTATGGAAAATTAGGCTTTTGGAAAATTTATGGAAAATTAGGCTTTGGGGCATGGCCGGTCGTTCTTCCCCTTGCTGTCTCGCTTTGCCGAGACTGAAGCCGTAATAGCCAGCTCACTCCTCCCTCCAGAGGTGTCTCGCAAGGGGATATTTTAAACAAATCTCTCCTGGAGTCCGATAAGCAGCATCATTGATCCCCTGACGGACAGGACTGCGATTGGAGGAAGGAAGGAGGAGAAGAAGAATATTCTTCACTGCAAAAGGGGGAAAAGCCTTTTGTTCAAATCCGATGGAGCCAGAAAACAATTTTAACAACAGTTTTAAAGAGACACCGTCCAAGTACTGGCGGGCTGCAGAGTGTGATGGGGAGGGGATCTCATTGGGCGCAGATTCACTCTGGCTGGTGTGTGCGTTGGCAGCCCAGCCTTTCCTCGTCTTCCGCCTGCTTTGCCTTTGACGAGGACTTCCTGGGGGGGGGGGAGGGAAACAAGCCTGATCTCCATGTCAGCTCAGAGCACACAGTGCGGGACATCCCAGAGTGGATTTCATGGGGGCTTGTCAGGCAGTCATCCTTCTGCCTGCCCCTCTGCTCTGGGAGGCTTGCTGTGCGCACCCATCTCCAAGTGAAAAAGCCCGAGACCGCTCGGTGCCACTTTCCTGGCCCAGAGGTCATAAGAACATAAGAAGAGCCCTCCTGGATCAGGCCAAAGGCCCATCTAGTCCAGCTTCCTGGATCTCACAGCGGCCCACCAGGTGCCCCAGGGACGCATGAGACCACAAGATGCTTGCATCCTGTGGCCACTCCCTTGCACCCGATACCGGTAGCCCTCCACCTTTGCAAGGAGGTTGCACAATCCATCATTGCCTATATAATAGCCCATGATGGACCTTTCCTCCAGAAATCTGTCCAATCCCCTCTTAAAGGCATCCAGACCAGATGCCATCACCACCTCCTGTGGCAAAGCGTTCCACAGATTAACTACCCGCTGGGTAAAAAAGGACTTCCTTTTATCTTTTTTAACTCTCCCAACCCTCAGTTTCAGCGGATGCCCCCTGGTTCTGGTGTTTTGAGAGAGGGAAAAGAACATCCATCCCTCTACCGACTCTATCCCTTCCGTGCATCATTTTGTATGTCTCAATCATGTCCCCCCTCAGGCGCCTTTTTTCTAGACTGAAGAGCCCCAAACACGGCAGTCTTTCTTCATAAGGGAGGTGCCCCAGCCCCGTAATCATTTTTGTTGCTCTCTTCTGCACCTTTTCCAGCTCCACTATGTCCTTTTTGAGATGCGGTGACCAGAACTGCACACAATATTCCAGGTGTGGCCTTACCATCAATTTGTACAATGGCATGATAATATTGGCTGTTTTATTCTCAACCCCTTTTTGAATTACCCCAAGCATGGAATTGGCCTTCTTAATGGCTGCCGCACACCTTCATTGAATTGTCCACCAGCACCCCAAGATCTCTCTCTCTTGAGCTGTCACAGACAGCTCAGAACCCATTAGCCTATATGCGAAGTTTTGGTTTTTGGCCCCAACGTGCATCACTTTACATTTGTCTGCGTTGAAACGCATCTGCCATTTGGCTGCCCATTCCCCCAACTTGGAGAGATCCTTCTGGAGCTCTTCACAATCCTTTCTGGTCTTCACCACCCAGAAAGGTTTAGTATCATCTGCAAACTTGGCCACCTCCCTGCTTATCTCTGTCTCCAGGTCATTTATGAATAAGTTGAAAGGCACGGGCCCCAAGACAGATCCCTGGGGCACTCCACTTTTCACCTCTCTCCATTGTGAAAATTGCCCATCCTCAGGTCCCGCCCTGCCTTGCACTCGCAGGCTGGACCAAGTGGGTAGAGCAAGTGGGTGGGACCTTACACTGCCAGATATTACCCCTTGCCTTGCCAGACTGGGGCTGCTCGGTTCACCACCAGCATCTGCAAGAAGGTGAGTCAGGACTCCTGAGCCGTGGCCGAGGGACGCTGTGCGCCCCTTCCCCACCACTCACCAAGCACGGCTCTGGAGTGGTGGCCAGGAGACGCACCCCACCCCCAGAACCAAGGAGGCACTGGTGTCTCCTGGCCGCCTTTCAGGCAAAATTGCCCAAGCGCAGTGGCGTTTCTACAGGGAGGGCAAAGCTCTACGTTTTGCAAGAAATCACTCCTCTCTTGCACCGTTTTAGCCAATCCTCACAGGGAACAGCAACATCTTGGCGTTGCTTACTGGCTACAGCAGCAAGGGAGAGGAGGGATTTGCATGACAGGGTAAGGCTCCTTGCAACACTTAGAGCTCTGCCATCCCTGTAGAGACGCCTCTGCCCAAGTGGTAGCTTCTGGTAGCCAGGAGAAGCTCTACAAACGGGGAGGGGTGCGGTGTCTCCTGGCCGCTGCTCGGGCAAAAGTGCCTCCGGTCCTTCTCCGCCGGGGTCTTTCCCTGCTCCCCGCGCCCTCCCTTCCCATTCCCCCCCCTCTCTCTCTGAATTAAGACCCTAGAGATAAATAAAATGCACCCTTCCCTATGTCAGCGCTTACAGAGGCTTTCCGTAGCCATACACGTGCGTCTGAGCATGTGCCCAAAGCAATGCGAAGATAGCGGCGCTCTAAAGCGGCTTCTGGGACTGAATGTTTTGGGGGAGCAGGTTTGGGCTGCTGAGGGCTCGACTTCATCCCGTTTAGGCTTTTGTGGGAAATCCAGTGTGCAAGGTGAGGTTTCTCATCGCTTGTTGATTCCGACAAATCTGAGTCCCACAAAGAAAGCGCGGGCGGGGGGGGGGGGAAAGGAGGCGGGGCGGGGGATTCCTGCGCGGCCGCTGCGGATGGGGGGGGGGACAATTCCAAAGTGGCTCGATCCCTGTGTCGTGTGTGTTTGTGGGTCAGGTGCAGGGAGGGCAAGCAACAAAGAGCAAACGGTGGTGTCGCCCTCAGTACAGACGTTTATTGATTGCCCATCTTGAGGATCTCCAAAGTGATCTCTGCTTGGTTTGTCTGGCGGAAGAACGGGCAGAAAGAGGGGGGGGGGAAGAGGACGGGGAGGGGAAAGTGTCGTCCAGCAGTTTCTGCCTTGATATTCTTTGGACTGAGGGTGGGAAGGGGCGTTAATAAACTTGCTTCTCAACCCTCCGCATTGTGGAAGTTTGGAATCCACGATCGATGTCTTCTTGCAGCGCCGTTCTCCACGTGCAAAACACAGGGGTGTGTGTGTATGCGTGTTCAAAGTGCATCCCAAAAGCGAAACAGTCCTTTTATTTTGCAGGATGCTAGGGCTTGTGTGCCTGTCTGGACGGGACGCGGGGAGGCAGCAGAGAATAGAGGGGGGGCGGGGGGCGGGGAGGCTGCTTCTACCTCGGTTCAGGAGTTCCCACGTAGGGCCAAACTTCGGTGCGCCCGAACCCCACTTGCGCCTGCCCCCGCCCCCCACCTCCTGTCTCCAGGGCACATCTTGGGGGAATAGGTGGTCTTTCCTTGTCCTCCCCCCCCGCTCCACTCCACCCAGTTCCTCATTTCCCAGGTGAAAGCTCCCTGGGGGGGGGTAGGCATCTCCCTGCCAGACTGTCCTCCAGAAGCCAGCTCTGTTCCGATCCAGACGATCCAGACATTTGACCAGTGGGCGGGGGGGGGGAGTCGTGTTTCTCACCCTCGCTCTCTCGTGCTCGGAAGCAAATCGCTGCAGTCTTGCCCCCACCCCACCCCACCCCGCTCCGTCCTCTGCTGGCGAAGGCTGGCATTTCGAACGTGAGAATGGAACGCAGCAATTCTTTGTCCAGGTTTCGGTGTCGCCCCCCCCCCCGCGTCGGATCTGAAACACCCGAGTTTCGAAAGTGTGGGAGGAAAGGAAAGGGGGGGTCAAGGCTGAAAGGGGGAATGCAGAAGGAGAAAAGGGTCGCAATTTCATGGCTTGTCAGGGGCGCCATTTCCACTGGAAACGCCTCTGGGTGAGTGTGCGGCAGGCAGGCAGCCGGCACGGGGGGAAGGATGGCTCGCCGGCCTGCCTGCCTGCCTGCCAGCCCCCCCCATTCCCAGCCCCCTCCACCGCTGCCTTTCCTGCTAACGCTTCTCTCCACGGGGCGACCCAAGCCGCGTCCCCGCGGAGAAACGCGGGCGTGGAGCGCACATCCGACGCACCCGCCTTAGTCCTTTCCAGCTGGGCCGACCTCGCGGGGTTGTTGTTGTGCCGCTCCAAGAACTTTTAGGTTAAAAACCTAAAAGTTCTTGGAGCCGCACACGCTTTAAGCGCCCCAGCGGCAGGCCGGGACGCCGCCAAGGCGCCTCGGGGCTTGGGGGCCTGCGAATTTGCCAACGGCGCCCCCCCCACCTTATGGCGTACCCTCGTGGTGGGGGGGGCGCCCTGCGCTGCCACACACACGTGTCTGCGCCCGTCCAGAGGCTTTGCCTTTGTGCCGGCCCCCTTTGTGCCGGCCCCCTTTGTGCCGCTTTTTGTGCCCCTTTGGCCTCTGTGCCCCCCCGCCCCGTGAGAGGAAGGCGCCCCCCCGCCAGACCCGCGCTTGCCGCCTGCAAGGCTCGGAGCGGGCGCTCCCCGCGGGCAGGAAGCTGCCCTCGCTGGCACCCCGGGCTTCATTCGGGAGCAATGGGGGGAGCAGCGGGGGGGCTGCCAAGGGAGGGAGGGGGGAAGCCGCCTGGGGAACCAAACACGCCCGGCTCCCCCAGGACCGGGCACCAGGAGCAACGCCCCCCCCACAGCCCCCGTCCGCGGGTAGACCTGGGCTCCCCTCCGTCCGTGGCTGTCTCCCCCCCCCGCCCTTCCCGGGGAGTCACTCCCTGTCCTGCCTTGGGGGTTGTTGTGTGAGTTTTCCTCTTTTTTCCCTCCCCCCCACCTCTGGCTTTGCGTTGGAGAGAGCGAGTGAGAGGGCAGCTGTGTTGTGTGTGCCTTCCCCCTCCCTCCTTCCCTCCCTGTCAGCGAGCCCCCACGTGGAGTTTCCCCTGGTGCTGTGGAGGGGGGCAGGGGGCGTTGTTCCTGATGCCACGTGTGGGGGTGGTTGTGTGTTCCTGCGTGGCAGCGAGTCGGGCTGCGGTCCTGGGCTGCAGGTGGAGCTGGGCGTGTTTGGTTCCCTGGGCGGCTTCCCCCCTGCCCCCCATTGCTCCCCCCGTTGCTCCAGAATGAAGGCCGGGGTGCCGTGTGCGCGTGGGGGGAGCTGTGGCGCCAGGTAATTAAAAGGCATCCAGGTTTATTCTTGGAAAGCTCCAGAGCTGACAAAATTGTTTCTGGGCCACTGGTAGGAGCATGCGAAATTATGCGCTTGTGGAAAGGAACCGGGTAATTAAAAGCTGCGATGAGGTGTCACCGGAGGGGGAGTCTCGCGTGGGTGTATCAAACAGGTGGGAGGGTCCAGGCTTCCCTGCATCACACTGCTGGGTTTTTTTTGCATCTTGGACGCGCTGCATCTCCCCACTTAGCAGTCAGGATCCAGACCTCCGAGGGGCTGATTTGAATAAGGGAGGGGTCCCAGAACCCACTTACAACACCAGGGGTCAGCCCTGGGAGTAGCATGCGTGGTTTCTGCACAGGCAGTGGCGCCAAGGAGACAGGAGAAGATGAGGACCCAGACTTTATTACATTTGCAAATGGGCCCACCTCATCCAGAGAGGTGCGCAAGGAGAGACAGTTGTACAAGGCAATTACACTCCTTGGCAGGAGGGGAGGGGTAGGAGCAGCGGGGGTGGCAGAGCCGGGACTATCGTGCTTAAGCATGCATTTTCTCAACCAGCATTTTCGGGGCAGGCACTCTTGCATATTTCCAGCACTTGTTCACCATGGATCGTGGCCTTCCTCAGAGCTCATTTCCTTATCTAACCATCGATGGAGCTTTGACAGACTGAGCAGCAAGCTATGCCTTTTTGCAAGCAAGAGCCTTGTTAGGTCAGCACGCTGTTCCTTAGCATTGAGGGCCAGCTGCTTTAGGCCACTCGGATACCACATCCATACTGGGAATCGGGAGAGAGGGTCTTGTGCTGGTGGGAGGGCAGATTCTCCCGGCTTTTGGCTCAATCCAGGCTGATCTTGGTCCCCCCCCTTTATCAGCAAGGCTCCCATCAGCTGCTCACGCACATGTGCTTTCTTTCTTCTTCCACAAATCCCCTTTCAGGAGGCACTCCGGTCCTGGGGACAAGCAGAAACTCACAGCTGCAGTGATGGCGGCGGAGAATTACAGGAAGCGCCTGAGGGACGAGGGGACCTGCACTGTCTGCCTGGACTTCTTCAAGGATCCCGTGACCCTGGACTGCGGGCACAACTTCTGCCGCGCCTGCCTCACCAGGAGCTGGGAGGAGAGGCCCGCAGACACCACCTGTCCCCAGTGCAGCGAGAGGGAGCCGGCTCCGAGGAGGCTGAGGACCAACCAGCAGCTGGCCAACTTCGTGCAGATCGCCAAGGAGCTGAGCGAGCTTCAGGTGCAGGAATCGGCAGGGGGTGCAATCTGCGAGCGTCCCCAGGAGCAGGGGCCTGAGACCAGCGGCCAGCAACCATCAACCAGCAAGGACGGATCGAGCACGGAGGAGTCTGTCCAGGTGAGGGCTCCCCAGTGTGTATTTAGGGACATTAATAAGAACATCAGAAGAGCCCCTATGCTGGGTCAGGCCAAAGGCCCACCTAGTCCAGCTTCCTGTATCTCACAGCAGCCCACCAGGTGCCTCAGGGAGCACACGAGACAGCAAGAGGCCTGCATCCTGTTGCCACTCCCTTGCACCCGGCCTACCTCTAACGTAGTCTACTATTAACGTAAGGAGATTGCACAACCCATCATGGCCTATAGCCCTTGATGGACTTTTCCTCCAGAAAAGCAACATTCGTTAATTTGAAGGGGGGTGATTTCTGGGGTGGGGAATGAATGAATGAATGAATGAAAGGCAGGGAGATGCAACTCGGAGATCAAGATTCTCTGTCAACTTGCCTGTCCCTATTTTTCCATTAGTGTTCTGAGATTTACTTAATTGGTTGTTTATTACACTTCTACCATGTATTTCTATTCAGTTTATGATTAGTATAAAAAACTACTATGAAATACGAATTAAAATGATATAATACAATCAAAGCAAAACAGCACTATAGCACAGAAGAAACAAAGAAAGCTGGGAGATAGCAGGGGGGAAAAAGCAATAAATCTGGGCCTTCCATTTTCTCCCCAGGATAAGATCTGTCACTTCCTGGAGATCCTGAATGATGAAGAAATAAATAATTTGTTGTATACAAGAGTGAATAAGAACCAAAGCCAAGATCTTCTTGTAAGTATTAGTAGCAGTAGTTATTCATAATGAACACATATCTGTAATGGAATGTAAAATGCAGAAGACCCAAGAGCCACAAAGAATTAAGAGCCGCAGGTCCTCTGATGGATTCAGAATTGGTTGAGGGCCAGGAAACAGAGGGGGGGGTCAATGGACAATTTTCACAATGGAGAGAGGTGAAAAGCGGAGTACCCCAGGGATCTGTCTTGGGGCCGGTGCTTTTCAACCTGGAGACAGGTTTAAGCAGCGAGGTGGCCATGTTTGCGGATGACACAAATCTTTTCTGGGTGGTGAAAACCAGAAGGGACTGTGAAGAGCTTCAGAAGGATCCCTCCAAGTTGGGGAATGGGCAGCAATATGGCAGATACATGTCAAAGGGTGAAGTGATGCGCATTGGGGCAAACAATCAAAACTTCACCTCTAGGCTAATGGATTCTGAGCTATCTGCAAAGGATCAGGAGAGAGATCTTGGGATACTGGTGGGCAACTTGATGAAAGCGTCAGCCCAGCATGTGGCAGTGGTGAAGAAGGCGAATTCCATGCTTGGAATAACTTAAAAGGGGACTAAGAGCACAATCCTAGCCTGGAGTTAGGCCAGCAAAGTTTGGCTGGCACAAGGCCACCGTAAAGTATGTCTGGACCACTCTCTGTCAGAAAGGCCGGCACACAGACATGTGCCACCCTCCCTGACTCCGGGAGTAGTCCAAACGCGCTTTACAAGCCAAACGCGCTTTACAAGCCTGGTGCAAGCCAAATTTTGGTGGCCGAACTGTGCTCTCTGTGCACTTTTGAGAAGTACACCTGGGAAGAATTCACGGATTGATCTTCAGATTCCTCTCAGGCTGGGCTGTACTCTTCCCCTGATACAGTTTCAAGAGGGCCAAGCCCCCTTTCTGTGGAGTCCTCTTAACCTGCCTCCTGACACTGCAGGACTGGCCTGTTTTTCTCTTCTTTCATGGTCCTGTTGCAGAGGAGATTGCAAGCAGAGAGGGGAAAGGTGGCGGCAGCCTTCAGTCAACTGCCCCAGTTTCTGGAGAAACAGGAGAAACTTTGGCAGGCCCCGATGGAGGAGGTGGAGAAGGAGATTGTGAGGCGAAGGGACGAGCACCAGGCCAGCCTTTCTGCAGAGCTTTCCTCCCTTGAAAGTCTGATCCAGGAACTGGAGGAGAAGCAGCAGCTGCCAGCAGATGAACTCCCTCAGGTAAATCAACGTCTGAGCTTGTTAATGGCTGAATTTGGCAGGCGTCCCCCATCCATGAAGATTTCAGGGAATTAAAGCATTGAACTGTATCCACCAGGGAACTGCTCAACAGTAGCAGACTTTGGGCCTGTGATTAACAGGCTCTTAGACTATAATCTGTAAGAGGTATTCAAACTTTTTAAACCGGGACACACTTTTTAGAATGGCATTTGTATCAGGACCCACCGGAAGTGGCATCATTAACCTGGATGTGATGATGTGGCAGGAAGTGACATCATCGGGCAGGAAGTGCTGTCCTTGTAACATAATAAAATGACAGTCCTGGAATGCAGATTGTACAACCTTGAAACATCCCTGACAGAAAGCAAGACTAGGACGAAATACGATGTGAAAGCACTGAACTAAAAAAAATAATTAAAAAAAACACAAAACCCTCACTTGACGATTCAAATGGACCCACAGTTTTGAGAACCACGGCAGTATTCTGTATCCTGAGGAGAGAGCTGTTTACTTTCCAAGGCTCTCCACTGGGTCAGACTGTGAAGTGAAAACCACGATGCATCTCACAGGAATACTCCCACCCTAGTTGAAGGGGCATGTTCTCGGTCTCTTTCTAGATTACTGATAAATACTCATAATATAAGTGCCTGGTCGGAGATTGTTGAGTCAGTCTTCGGTCTCTGGGACATTTCAGCCCTGAGCCAGACTTCAGGGTCTCTGAAAGGTTTTCTTTGTGCTATGGTGGGTGCTGAGCTCTCTCTTCTTTCTCTTGTTTCTCTCCAGAACCTTGGGGACCTCTTGGAGAGGTGAGTGGAGCCCACATTGGTTTTCCCGATTCGGGGAATGGTCTAAATCACTGTTTTATTTCTCAAGCAGTGGTACGCAGATTGGTGGTCTCTGGTTTGCACCGCTCAGACCATTCCGACCTTGGTAGACTTGCTTGCGACTGCTCCAAACTGAGAGCCCAATCCTACGCATGTCTACTCAGAAGTATGTCCCGTTATAGTCAATGGGGCTTACTCCCAGGTAAGTGTGGGTAGGATTGCAGCCTGAGTGTACTGCTCTGACGTTGGTACAGTTGCTCCTGAGAACAGAGCAACACAATTTCACTTTCCCCTCCAAACTGGAGTTCTTCCTCTTCTTCATTTCCCCATTGGGGAAAGTGGATTCATCCCAAGGGCTCAGTTGTCCCATTCCCTTTTTATTTCAAAAAGCTTTTAACTGTTGACAGGCTATATCTTGATTATATCTTATGATCCACGGGGCTTGTTTTTTAAATTTTTAAATTGTATTTTAATATTGTTTTAAAATTGTTTTTTTAATGTTAAATTCTGTTTTTATTGTTTCATTTGTTGTAGTGCCGCCTTGGGTGCCTTCGGGCAGAAAGGCGGGATATAAATCCAATAAATAATAATAAATAATAGTTGTTTCTATTCAGGGGAGGCAAATTGCACTATTGCAGGTGTGTTCCCACCAAGTGACTGAGGCAGGTTTTCCACCCCTTTCATTCAGGTGTTTCCTATGTGCTTTGCCCCCAAAGTGAACTACTTTGCTGCTCCGCTCCTCCTGTGCCCTGCCCCTTGCGCATGCCCGGTCCCCCTTCTCCTGGTTCAGCCTTGACCACCCTCAGCAGTTTGGAGTCTACTCCCAGGTTGCTGTTTGCCCTACTCCCAGGTCATCTTGCATACTCGGCTCCAAGGCATTTGAACGTGGAAAGATCTCACTGCAAGCCATATGTGCCCATTTGAAAATGGTGCTGTTTGCCTTCCTCAGAAATCAGCCCATTGTGTTCAGTAAGACTTAATTCAATTCAATAGCGCCCAGCGCCAGCGGTGTGCCATAAGGCACATGCAGTGCCAGCGGTAAACCCTGCTTGCCGGTGCTTGGCCTGTGCCAGAGCCCATCGACCGGAGGCAGCCATGCGGAGTGGGCAGCTGGTGAGTACAGGAGCTGCTGGTGGTGCTGAAGGCAGTCATTGGTTTGAGGGAGGGTGTGTGCAATGGCAGTGTCGGGCCACGTGGCCTGATATGGAGGCCTTCAAGTCTGTACCGGCTGAACAGTGCAGATGTGAGGAGTCCCATTGGGGAGCCTCTGGGCTGATCCGGGGGAAGGGAGCAGCCAAGGGGAGCAGTGGTGTCATGTAAATGATTTAAGAACTTTTGATTGGCATGTGTCGGGACCCGCCCTCCGGAAGTGATGTCATAATCCAGAAGTGATGTCGTGGCAGGAAGTGACTTGAAAAAAGCCCTTTTTGAGGCCTCAGACAATTTTAAACTGACCCAACAGTTGCAACAGTATTCCACAGCACCCCCAGAACACGTTAAGGAGGCCTGGCATCATGTTAAAGTGACCCAACAGTTCCAAAACCCCAGAGCAGCTCATTTTTTCAGTGGCAAGGCAAGGCAAGGCTCCACTCGCTGCCTGCCTGGCTCTGAGAATGTGCAGGCAACTCAAACGTGCAGGAAATTCAAACGTTGCAGGGGGCAGAGTCGACGAGTGGGTGGGCGAATGGGCGGGGCCAGCTGTAATCCTAGAAACCGGTACTCGCGTACCCCCGTGTACCCCCTGCATGACATCACTGAAGGGGAGCCCCACAGACCCAGGGAGCTGAGATTCCCATGCACCCATCCCATAATACTGAGCCCCTCTCTGACCACTCCCCAGAGAGCATCCATTCCTCTGGGCTGCACCTGTCTGAGGCTTTAGACTGCCTGCTAGTTTCTTTCCTCCTCCTTCCTTTCTCTTACTGCACTTGGGGATTCTGGACTGTATGGATGGTGACTTGACATTATCTCTCTCCCCCAGGTGCGAGAGGGAGTCGTTTGAGAACCCTGAGGTATTTCCTGAGTCACTGAAGGGGAGGATCCGTGACCTCTCCAACCCAAATTCCTCTGTGGAGGGCATCACGAAGAGGTTCCAAGGTAAAAATCCTGGCTAGAAGAACCTGGCTGGACATTACTCGGGTGAAGATAGTGGTGCAGAATTCCACGATGGTCAGTGCCAATTGAGGAGACAATAGAGAGAGTGCAATCCTATCCTCCCCCTCCCCACTGCATCCTACATCGCCAGGCCGTTGTGGAGGACTCTCCTGGGTGAGAGAAACTCATTCCCTTACCCAGGTCTAAGCCTCTGCAGCAAAGAGGGCTACTTGAACCCACACCACCGAAATTGCTGGCACAAGTCTGTGTCAACCCAGGGCAGTGGATCAGGCCCAGGAAAAGGGTTAGGATTTTGCTGCTGTCCCCATCCCCATCCCATTCCACCCTCCCCAATCTCCGTCGCTGCCTTTTTCTGCCTCCCCCCCCCCGCACCACTGCTTTATCTTTTGGTCCTTCCTTATCTGACGGGGAGGAGTGGGGGGAACAGCCCTTGGTCTGTCTTTTAAGCTCTCGCACAGGCATAATTGGGATTGTTGAAGAACTGTCCACTAAGAGAAGAGAATGGTGACTATCTCAAAAGAAATAAGAATTGGAGGAGGGTTCCCCTCTCCATGTCATTCCCAACTTTGTGATTTGAATTAAGAAAAAATAGATGCCAAGTTATCAACTGTTTGTTTTTTTCCTGCACAGCATGTGTTCTAAGCATTGTACCTCATCTTTGTTCCCTTTCCTTCCACAGACTTCCTGGTCTTACAACTTCTGTTTCAAAAAGGTACATTGTGGAATCTGATGGAGAACAAAAATCTTAAAGTGGGTGGAGCGGAGGCCTTGTCCAGAAGTTGGCTTTTTCTTTGGAGCCATGAATGGCCTAATTGGGAAAGAAGGGGGGACAAATTCCATGCCTGTATCAAACTTTGTTTTCTTCTAGTTCTCAATATTGGTTCATCTTTGAAAATTTACACCCCACCATTCAACATTTTTAACTATCCTAACCTGGAGTTAACCCGGCAAAATTTGGAGCATCTAAGTTTAAGGAAGGAAACAACCGGGAAACAAGAAGTTCTCTTTCCTATTTTGGGATTCAGGGCGTGATCCTAACCTGGAGTTAGGCCAGCACAGTTTGGCCGGCACAAGGGACACCGTCACGTGCATTTGAACCACTCCGGGAGTCAGGGAGGATGGCGCACGTCTGAGTGCTGCCCTCCCTGACTCCGAGAGTGGTCCAAACATACTTGACGGTGGCTCTTGTGCAGGCCAAACTTTGCTGATCCTACCTCACTCCTATGCTGAGCCACCCTTAAGGGGGGATGGCCCTTTTTCGCTTTCAACGGTGGATCGCAACCCACCCCTTTGCATCCCACTGGTCTAGTTCATACAGGAAGGGTCAAGGAGAGTGGTGGGAATGCTCTTCTGCCCGCCCCTCTCCTTTTGCTAACCTCCTTAAGAAGCAGACCAGAACAATACTGTTAGGTTTTTGCATTTTCCCAAGGGCCTTGAATGGCAGCTGAAAGAGAAGATCATTCCAAATAAATAACTGTGACCGAGGTCACATGGATGGGGGACGGGTTCTCTCAGCCAGAGATGTTTACCTTTTCCCCTGGGGTTTCAGGCATTGCCTTTGCTGAGATGTGCAGGAGGTCTGGAAGGTTGTCCAGGTGCAGGATGCTCTCAGCCAAGTGATGTGGGGGAATAGACCAGAGGTAGGGTGGCCAATCTCACCTCCAAATTGGAGAAAAAGCCAAGATTTGATTGCTTACGTATGAAGAGATGTATCTCTTGCAGATTTAATAGCTATATGAAACCCCTGGTTGAGGTCACCTGGGGATTTGGAGTTGGGTGCCATCAGTATGCTGATGATGCTCGGCTCCCTCTGCCCTTCGTGCCAGATGCCAAGGCAGCAGTTCTGGATGAGGACTAACAAACTGACATTGAATCCAGACAGAACAGAGGTCCTCCTGGCTCAGAAATCCACCCTGCGGGCGCTGCATCATTGCCCTGCTTTGAATGGGGTTGCACTCCCCCTGCAGAAGCGGATTCGGAGCCTGGGGAGTTAGCCTGGCTATGCAGCTGCTCCTGGTGGCGCCTTTGCCCAGCAGCTGCTGTTGCGCCAGCTGTGGCCTGCCTCGCTCAGGTCTGTGTATCTGCCTCGGTCAGGTCTGGCCACGGTGGTCCATGATTAGGCTGGTGACATCCAGATTAGGCTATTGTGTAACTTGCTCTGTGTGGGGCTGCCCCTGAAGTTGCAGTTAGTGCAGACTGTGGCAGCTCGTGGGGTTGCTGGAGGTCAGTGGTTTGACTCGGTTGGACTGCTGCTCTGGTGACTGCACTGGCTGCCGGTTCAGTTCCGGGCCCAGTTTAGGGTGCTGGTTTTGACCTATAAAGCCCTACACGGCTTGGGACCAGAGCATTGAGCGACCACCTTCTTCCTTACGCTCTGGCCCATTCTCTTCTGTCATCTGAGGGGGCCCTGTCGGTCGTGCTGCCAGTGAGAGAGGTGAAGGGGGTGGTGTCCAGAAACGGGGCCTTCTCGGTGGTGGC
>JAJKFI010000023.1:11883818-11895226 GCA_029204185.1 Lerista edwardsae | reverse complement strand
GAGAGAGAGAGAGAGAGAGAGAGAGAGAGAGAGAGAGAGAGAGAGAGCAATCCTAGCTTGGAGTTAGGCAGGCGCAGTTAAGGTCAGCAAAGTTTGGCTGGCACAAGAGCCACCATAAAGTATGTTTGGACCACTCTCTGAGTCAGAGAGGCCGGCACACAGATGTGCACCATCCCCCCGACTCCGAGAGTGGTCCAGACACGCTTTACGGTCACCCAGATGCCACCTCATATTTTCATCCGCATTGGCAGATACCAGAAATGTTGCCCGGAAACATAAGGAAACATAAGGAAACATGGTCAATTGTGTAAAAAAAAAAGAAAAAAAACACCCCAAAAGAAAACCAACGCATTTAGAATTTTTGTTAATAAAATTGCCAAGAAGGTCACAAATAATTAGACTCAACACTGAAATTTCGCCTACAGCAACATTCAAAGCACATGTCTTTATTCTTTCTCAGGCAAAATATCTCGAGAACATAAAAATGCCATTTTTTTTTTGCAAGACCAGTGACATTTCTTACGGGAGGGTTAATCGCGCCCGCAGATTTTGCCTAAAGCAAAATCCAAAGCCCTCTTTTTGCAGCAGCTGAGGAATTTAGAGAAGGGTTTTGATAAGCCTTGCAATATTTCAGTCTTGACGTAAACATCCTAAAGGCTCAATCCTATTCAGCACAGGAGCAGCAGCTCCAAAAGGCTATCACTGGATCCTGCGCAGGATCTGAGCAGGCTGGAGGTAATCTCAGGGGAAGGGGGCATTCATCTCCTTACCCCAAGTAAAGCCCCCAGTATGCTCAATGGGTCTTCTCAAGTCTGCTTCTGCAGGAGGAGACTTGTGAAGCCCAATGTTGGGCTTGAAAGCCCAACACAGGATTGAAAGCACAACACAGAAAACTGCTTTTCCATTCAATATCCTTTGCTGGCATCAGTATGTACAAACTTTCCCTGTTGTGCTAGAATCCATCATCTGACAAACTAGCGTCCTTCCCAATGGCAAGACTCCATCATTACAATTCTTCACTCTTGAAGCATTGGGACATTGTGCTTCTCAGAACGTTCGAAAATGCTCATTAAAATATGAAAGCTCACTTTGTTTCACTTTGCATTAATGGTTCTGTAATTAGTTAGCTGGACCTGTAAATACTTTTTATGGCTCATTAAATGCAGGTCATATAGCCTACATCACTGGATTTTGGAAAAGCCCTTTGAGAGCAGATGCTTGCTGTTCCCTTTCGAAAGTTGGACAGGAATTATTGGGTCAACTCATACTGAATCGATGGGGATTTGGGGCACCCGTTCGGGAGCTGTTGGGAAAAAAGAAATCACAAGGTTGATTGACAAGCGACAGAAAATGGCCAGTAAAAGCTCAAGGCTTAGAAGCCGAGACTGAAGTCTTTAAGTCGTAGAGCATTTTTTGGTATTTCCCGGCCTATTGTACCCTTTATACAGCTCAGTCGCAGGGCTTTAGTTCTGTACCAGTGGCTGAAATTGGTACAAGAGCTGATCTGAAAATTTGCTTAGACACGGTTTCGGTTAAAAAAAAAAATCGAAGGTGTTCAAGGTTTCTGTTGGTCAACTGGGGTGGGAGGAATTCATTAAAAAATCATTTATGCTGCCTGTTATACATATTGCCTACACATCTGTACACACTTTCTTGCAAATAAGCCCCATTGAACACGATGGAGCTTACTTCTGAGACAACTTGTCTAGGATTGTGCTGTATATGACTCTTCAGTTAGGAATCTGCTGTTTTCTTGCATCTACTAGGTTTACCTTCTGCGTTTGCTCCTCAATGGAAGGCCAAGTTATGAACACAGTCTTGTGTAGGTGTCCTTTGGATTGCTCGTTTCTAGCAAAATTCTTATGCTATCCTTTTTGGCAGGACCTATCAGGGTGCAATCCTAACTGGGAGTTAGGCCAGCACAGTTAGGCCTGCAAAGTTTGGCCAGCACAAGGACCAAATGTAAAGCACATTTGGACCGCTCTCGGAGTCAGGGACGATGGCGCACATCTGTGTGCTGCCCTCTCTGACTCCGAGAGTGGTCCAAACATACTTGACGGTGTCCCTTGTGCCAGCCAAACCTTGCTGGCCTAACTGTGCTGGCCTAATTCCAGGTTAAGATTGTGCTCTCAGTGTCTTTCTTAGGGGGTAAAATGTGTTTGCCAGGAGGCTAAAAAACTGCCCCCTTCATTTTTCTTACCTTTATTTTTTTCAAATTTCTATATCATCAGGGCAGTGTACAAAGCCCCTCCTTCTGACCTCACAACAACTCTGTAAAGTTGGTTGAGAGGTAGCGACTAGCCCAAGTGGTGGTCTATTTTGGAGCTGAGATAATTACGTGTAGAAAATGGGAAGGAATTTCAAATTAGCTCACAAGGAGAACTTTACGCACGGAATCTTCAGATCTCACTTTTCTCGCTTCGATTCTGTGTTCAAAGGTTGCTGTGCCTCCCTCTCTTAGGATCAGGAATATACTTAGGTGATACAATCTGAGTAAGTACTATTAACGTGGATCTCTGAAAAGGTACTTAGGAAACATGACTTATTTCACATGATTTCAATTACCTCCATTTCACTCCCTTCTCCCCCCCCCCGACCTAGATTTGCTTCATTTACCTCCGCTTACTTTTAAAACATCTTTATTTAATCTTCATTTAAATTCAATTTTTAAAATGATCTGATGCTCACGACATGATTGCCGAACGGGAGATAATAGCACCCATCCCACTTAGAGCAATTTATTATAATTATCCCCTGAGCGGCTTCAATGTTTTTGAACTTGCAAAAAAGGAGAATCACACTTTTATGGTGTGTACATATAAAAAGAACATTCTATCGCAGCAAGAATCATCCCACAGACATCAAATTAATAAATATTGGAAGACAGGAAAGCTGGGTAGTTAGAGATGCCAGATTTCAGATTTTTTTTTTCTCCTGAGAGATTTTGGAGAATTTTACATTTTGGAGAGCTTTCTCTGTTGCCTCCTTCCATGAGAAATTTACTGTGTTCTGCTGGCATGTTGAACTGCCTCCTCCAACTGGCCTTGAAAGAAAAAAAGGAAGAAGGAAAGGGGTGATGTAGAAGCAGCACAGTGGGTTGTAACAGTATTTTTTATAAACAGCTCTTTAAAAAGAATGGTTCTCATCATTCTGAAAAGAAAAGAAAAAGAACATAGTTATTTATAGCAAGTTTCTATCCCGCTTTTCTCCTGAAGAGGGCAATCCATATTAAAAGCAACCATAAAACATTTAAACAGTAAAAACCAAGTTAATCCCAGTGGGTCACAGAAAACTGTTAAAATTACATTTGATTAAATATGTCAGCCCCTCAGCTATCGAACGCCATCCTAAAGAAATGGTCTTAAGGCCCCACCGAAAGTTCTACAGAGTCGGAGACTATCTTCATTCCAAGGGGAGGTGACTTCCACAATTGGGGTGCTATCATTGAGAAGGTCTTGTTTCTCACAGTCCTCTCCCTCCCAGCATTCCCCCCTTGGTTACCCACAATATTACAAGGTCAAAAATCACTCTTCTCCAACCATGCCCTCTGATCTCTTTCCTCATCAAAGCATTATGGGATTTCTGAGAAGAACTCTCAGCTGGAGATGCCTGAGGGCACAATCCTAACCTAGAGTTAGGCTGGCACAGGTAGGCCAGCAAAGTTTGGCCCACACAAGGGACACCGTAAAGTATGTTTGGACCACTCTCGGAGTCAGAGAGGCCAGCACACAGACGTGCACCATCCTCCCTGAGAGCGGTCCAAACGCGCTTTATGGTGGCCCTTGTGCCAGCCAAAATTGGCTGGCCTAACTGTGCCGGCCTAACTCCAGGTTAGGATTGCACTCTCAATCTCTCCTGCAAATGGATCAGCAGCGGTAGGTAGATGCAGCTAATTTTCGTAATTCATCCAGCCTACATCATTACATTGTAACTGCATGAGAATGTTTTTGTCACCAGAAGAATGCATTTTTTTAAAAAAAAATATGATTACATACGATTACACAGTATCCCTCTAGTAATAGCTTGAGCTTTGCCATGTACTCCAAAGGTGGCAAGCGTTGGGCTGCAAATTCCACAAGAGGGCGCAATAACGATACAAAAAGCAGACCGAAGTCAACACGGCCGGTAAAGTTTTCCAATAGGGATTTCCTTCTGGTGTGCAAGATCTTTTTCTGAGCGCAGGCACTTTGCAAGTCAGTGATGGCCCAGTTATGGCTGGTGGCAGGAGGCTGGCACAGGCCTTCCCAACAGGGGGGCAGTCATCTATGCTGGCGCAACATGCCTTGCAGCATGTTTGTCACGGTGCCCACGCTCATCCCCACTGCAGTGGTTGCCACAGAATTAGGAGGTGGCCAGTCTGCCACACGGGGTTGTTGTGCCAATACAAAGGGGATGCAGAGAAAACCACAGGATTCTGACACTCCCTTCTGGTGCCACGTCAGGTGGGAGCTTCCACAGGAGAAGGAATGAGGCAGTAGCCAGATCACAAAGTGGCTACCTCCAATTCTTCCTTGTCCAGAGACCCCGGAAGTCAACGGAGGTGCTGGTGGAGGAAAAAAATTGTGCCCCCTTTGTGAAGCACCGGGGGGCATGTGTTTCCTCTGGCTCTGCCCTTGTTATTTCTCTGACCCAGAGAATGTATCATGACACCTTCAGCCACATGTCTCCCATCAAGGCAAACTCCACCTTCATTTGAGACATACAAAATTATGCATGGAAGGGATAAAGTCGATAGAGGGATGTTCTTTTCCCTCTCTCAAAACACCAGAACCAGGGGGCATCTGCTAAAACTGAGGGCTGGGAGAGTTAAAACAGATAAAAGGAAGTACTTTTTTACCCACCAGGTAGTTAATCTGTGGAACTCTTTGCCACAGGAGGTGGTGATGGCATCTGGTCTGGATGCCTTTAAGAGGGGATTGGACAGATTTCTGGAAGAAAAGTCCATCATAGGCTATAGGCCATGATGGATTGTGCAACCTCCTTACATTAGTTGTAAGCTACTTCAGAGTCCCGGGTGCAAGGGAGTGGCAACAGGATGCAGGCATCTTATTGTCTCATGCCTCCCTGGGGCACCTGGTGGGCCGCTGTGAGATACAGGAAGCTGGACTAGATGGGCCTTTGGCCTGATCCTGCAGGGCTCTTCTTATGTTCTTATGTTTTATTCTTGCAAGATCCTGAAACTGTAGATTGCAAGTGAGCTCCCACAAAGAAAGGCAATCCAGACTTGGCTGACATGGTTAAATTTGAAGCTGTTGAATTGCTATTGCCATCATAAAAGTGTCCATTGAGATGCATTCCAGTGTCTAGACGGCATGGATGCTTAGTAAATCAAGGCATCATAAAATCAGACACGTATCGCACTTGCCTTGAATACGACTCCTTTTCGATCACAGGCTGGCACAGTGGTGGTCTAGAACATCTCTCCACATCCATGCTCACGCCGTGATGAAGCTGTTCTACGCATCTTTAAACGATGCATGGTGCAGCTGGCTTGGGCCACAGCTTGACAGAATGCCAACGGGGCATTGCATTTTTCAACTGCTCCACTGAAAAAAACAACAAGGACAAAAGCCTCCCTGCTTGTAGAAAACTAGCATGGCAGGAGGTAGTCTGTGCTAAAACTTTTGACATGCAAATGCTTTACATGCAGGGCATTTCTGAAAGAATATGAAAGCATAAAATCAAAAACAGGTGCCAAGGGTGTGAGATGAAGCTTTTAAATTGGAATTTGCAGCGGGATCCAGAAATATACAGATGAACACAGTTCAAGCTATATATACAGCAGATTTTTTTTTTTTTTTAACAGGAAGAGATTTGGCATTCATGCATCTGGAAAACAGAAAACTGTAACCATTTTCGGGTGGGGGACAGGTGGCAGCCGAGAACATAAATACCGGATAAAAACAGCATTTTCTAGTCCTTCGTGGTAACTATTTGAATTGCGGACGCATCAGAAAATAGCCGCAGGGATGTTGTCAATTAAACGATCTGAGCAGGTGTCATTCAAGGGGACAGAATTATTGAGCGGCTGCTAAGGTCCCAGTTTCCCATAACGGATCACTAGCGATTCCTGACCACTTATTCACAAGCTGTCTGCACAATACGGCAAGATGACAGAAAGGAGAAAAAGGAGCCGAGGGGGCTGTAACACCTACCCCCCACCAAGGGCATGACGCCAAGGTGCCCCCAAATGTGAAGGTGCCCCTTCACAAATGTATACGTTCACAAATGTACCTTGATTTCTGTCTCACGAGCTCTCTGCTTCTCCCCTGAACGCTGGAAAGATGTCATGGCAAAATGTGTTGCTTTGAAAACAAGCAATTCCCAATCTGGCCACCTGCCCGGTTACGTTTGGCGAGAGATTTACACAGTTGATTCTTACCCCCTTCCATTCCTCCTCCGCCTTCGGTAGTTAAAATGCTAAAAATATGTGTCAAAAGAGCTGCTTTTATCAAACAGACCCCTGCCAAGAGGCTAAATTTTTACCTCTTGCAAAATGATCAAGTTCTTTCCCTCCACTGCCAACCAGGCAGTTTGATTATTGTTTGGGTGTTCAACGGGAACTGGGCAAAATGTTTTCCATGTCCATTTGAAGAGAGTTTCTCTGGCTCCAGTACTTCAGGGGTGTCAATTTAGCACACTTGTTTTGGGGGTTCTTAGGATTTGGCTTTGGAATGTCTCCCAGGTTAAATCCTGAATTAGGTGTCCCAGCCCTGCTACTAGGATTGGCAGAAGAGGTGGTCTGGAGGTTAAGCCGTCACCTTGCCTGAAAAAGCTAAGCAGGTTCAGCTCAGGTCTTTCCTAGGATGGGAGACCAGAAGCCGCTGGCTAAGTAGCGTAGTCTGGAGGGGCGGGGCGGTAAGTACTGCAGGTGTTGCCATGTGCACAGCTCCTCCCATTTGCCACGGCACATTTGCAACAGTGCTGGACGGGCGCAAGAGCACAATGCAGGTATAGGATTGCGCTCTGAATCTAGGAGACTCGACTCTACAAGTCAATAAGAAATGCAGGATATTGTTTGAAATGCAGGGTATATAATACTTCAATAAATGAATGAAATAGGATTGGGGAGAGCAGAATCTGAGTTCCGTGGCCAGGGGCGGACCTAGTCAAAATGGCGCCCGGGGCACCCAATAGAAGTGCGCCCCCATGGGAGCCCAGGTCTACCCACCAGAAGCAGCCCTGGGTAGACCTGGGCTCCCCTTGAGGGAGCCCAGATCTACCCATTGGGACCAGCCATGGGTAGACCTGCATTCCTCTCGAGGGAGCCCAGGTCTACCCATTAGAAACGACCGTGGGTAGACCTGTTCTCCCCTTGAGGGAGCCCAGGTCTATCCATTAGAAATGGCTGCAGGTAGACCTGGGCTCCCTTCTATGGAGCCCAGGTCTACTCGCGGCTGGTCCCAATGGGTAGACCTGGGTTCCGGAGCCCAGGTCTACCCACACAATATTGCGGGGGCTACTGGCACCCCCCTAGAGGGCCCCAAGATGGTGCCCAGGGCTCTTGCCCCCCCTGCCCCCTAGATCTGCCACTGTCCGTGGCTTGGCTAAGGCAGCAAGGGGTACACTGTCCTGGGTGCCATACCGTGAAGGGGTGTCACCCTCTCCTGATCGCAGATCCCTGATGGCAGATCCGGCAGAGCTGGATCTGGTATTTCCCTTGAATCTCCCTGCCTGTGCCCGGAAGGGGGGGTGCATGAATTGCACTGCAATTCCTTCTGGGTCAGGCACGAGTGAGGGGACGTGGCACAGCCGGCCCTGGGTGTCAGAAGGACCAGCTATGCCACTGTCTGGTCTCAGATTAAAGGCAATAACAGTGGTCGATGCCTTACTCTTTTCAGAAAGCGTCACTGCAGTTTGAAACCAATGGGAGCCTCATCTTGTGGACCATGAACTTCATTAAGGGCAGCCCAATCTTTCACGCCATAATCCAAGCACTGGAGGAAGCCATGGGACAGCAGGGAAGTATCGAACGATGAGGTCCAGGGTCACCTGCACAGGGGCAGAGTAGCCACCAAATCCCGCCACTCCTGTTTTGAGCACGTCTTCCTATTTCCAAGCATGCCTGCTTCCCTCTTGACCTCGACAACTCCTTGTCCAACCCCCTACTGCTTCCCTTTCCTTCAAGCACATGCAAGTTCGAGTGACTGGAAAGATCCACATTAGAGGGAGAGTTTTCAGAAGCCCTGACAATTTGAAGTCTCCAGAGAGGATGCTAATCGGAGTCCATCAGATGTAATTCCTCATTAAGGGCTCTTCTCTTCAGCCATTCAGCCGATAAGGAACGGCCTTCCAGGAATCAAGCGTTTGAAAATGTCATTACTGAAGCAAGGGCAAAGACGTTTGCTTCTCCCATTGAACAGAGACAGAACAACAACAACAAAAGAGGAAGGGTGGTAGTAACACACACACAGCACAATCTGTGCTCCTGGGCAGTCAACAAGTAGAGGATCTGGCTGCCCACATGTGCAGGGCTGAGTAGACCTGCTGAGCTCCGAGAGTGGCCCAAACGCGCTTTACGGTGTCCTTTGTGCCTGCCAAACTTTGCTGGCCTAACTGTGCCAGCCCAACTCCTGGATAGGATTGCACCCTTAGTTAGGATTGGGCTGCCCATCTGGTAGTGCAGCAAACCGACTCCCTTGATCACCATTTTACATCTCCATCGAAGACCTGCTTTTGGAGCCTGAGAACTTGCCCTGTTTGAAGCTTCCCATCAGCTTGTTTGGCGACTGGAGAGCAGACGTTATCCGGTTGATTTTGCGAGTGTGACATTTACAAAGAGAAGACGGGAAATCTCTCGGAAATTCATCCCAGAGGGTGCCCCAACACTCTCCCGGAAGACAAGGAGTTAATCTGGAATGTTACTAAGTCATTGCAAGAGCAAACAAAAACCCAACCTATTTAAGAGTGCAAGTGATAATCCAAGAGATCTAATAAATAAAGATCTCCTCTGCTGGCCAAGGGGAACTCCGGCTGAACTGATGGAAGGCTTGGAGACTCGGAACATGATCAGAGTACATTAAATGGAGAAATCGCATGGAGACTGGTGGTGCATTTGTAGCAGCAAATCCAATTAAAATTTTCACTTCAGAAGTAAGTTTGGATGCTCCGAACGCCTGAGTGGAATTGAAATGTAGACTGTGTGGATTATTTGTTTCTGGGCGATAGCTCTTAGCAAATGTTTATTTTTTATTTATTAAAGCGGGCGTGGAGCGAGTCAACTCGACAGCAAAGGACACTGGGGGAATAAATGCACCATCCGACTTCTTGTTAAGCCACACAAGCGTCGTAGGGAATCTCTTCCTTGTAATCCTCACCGACAACGTTCTCTAAACATCACAATTCAATTTAAATAAGTATTTTTGATTATAGTGCAGAAGGGATTTGAGTTTGGCTCCTTGGCTTTCTGGTAGGAGGCACGGTTCCAAACACAGGGGGTTGAGTGACACGTCTAAGGCTACACTACTAAACGTGGTAGCCTACTTCTAACGTAAGGAGGTTGCACCGCCAATCGTGGCCTGTAGCCTGCGGCGGACTTTTCCTCTTAAGGAAATCTGTTTAATCCTCTTTTAAAGGCCACCTAGACCGGATGCCATCACCACCTCCTGTGGCAAGGAGTTCCACAGCTTAATTACATGCTGGGTAAAAGAACTATTTTCTGACACACCTCCCCACCTGTTTAAAGGAGAGAGCGCTGGTTTTGTGTGCCACCTGGACGCACACGGACCCAGACGCGGTGACCCCAAAATCGAGTCACTGTCTGAGTCTTTGGCATGTGAGACTCAAGTCTGGCATGAGTCAGCAAAAAACGTGAAAACTTGGGGCTGAGATTCAAGCCTTGAGTCCTTTTCCCCGTATCCGGTAGAATGGCATAATAAAAATATTCAAGACCTGCTAGGTCTATTCCCTTCTCTTGCCCCCCTCTCCTGATAAGATCATTCAGGATCTGGTTGTTGTTACTTGATTATTGCAAACTTGTCTTGCAAACTGAATGAAGGAAATCTGTGATGTAAGCATTGGCATAGTTAAGAGGGGCAGGGAAGACAAGACCCTTAAGGCACCACACCTTAAGGGTGCCCTTAGAGGCCTGGGGAAGTAAGAACATAAGAACATAAGAAGAGCCCTGCTGGATCAGGCCAAAGGCCCATCTAGTCCAGCTTCCTGTATCTCACAGCGGCCCACCAGGTGCCCCAGGGAGGCATGAGACAACAAGATGCTTAGATCCTGTTGTCACTCCTTTGCACCCGGTGCTCTGAAGTAGCCCACCACATTTGTAAGGAGATTGCACAATCCATCATTGCTTATAGCCCACGATGGACCTTTCCTCCAGAAATCTGTCCAATCCCCTCTTAAAGGCATCAAGACCAGATGCCATCACCACCTCCTGTGGCAAAGAGTTCCACAGATTAACTACCCACAGATTAACTACCACAGATTAACTACCAAAAGTAACTTTTGGTTTTCCACCAAAAACTCAGATGTGAATCCACATCTCTCCATTCATTGACAGAGTGAACCATTTCCCCCTGCGCAAAGCTGCTGAGTCTTGACATCTACTCCTTGCACAGATTGCTCATCCCATGGTAAAGAAGCTCCGTTGGCTACAAGCACCTCCAACTGCTGGATTTGACCTCAGAACTCCAGCCCGTGTATTCAAAGCATTAAACGCCTCCAAAAGCATCTACCCCCTCCAGGCATGTAACCCTCACGCATTCGACATCAAGGAACAGCCAGAGATGCTTAAGTTGAAAAAAAAAATGAACAGGGATTCGTGGAAGGTAGAATTTCCCAGCTTAGTGCAAAGATTTGGAAAATGCTATAAAGCAGATTGAATTACTGAAGCATATAATAGGGCCAAAATCCGACGAGAGGAGACAATTACTTACCGTCCAGGGAGCAGATCATACCGCACAAAGAGTTATTTCTCCTAATATTTTTTCAATCAGCCTGAACGTAATTGCTGCTCTATAAAGGATGGCCCTGGTTAAACAGAGGGCTTAATGTTTCATCGGTGGTGGGGATGGACTGTTCATAGAGCAGCATTTCAAAAACAAGGGTTCATTTCAAGTTGCCATTCCACTGATAGCCAGTCTTAGAGGACTTGGGGTTGTTTCAGCCTTTAAGCAACTTCTGATGTTTGTTTTTTCCTAAGAAGAGCCCTGCAGGATCAGGCCAAAGGCCCATCTAGTCCAGCTTCCTGTATCTCACAGTGGTCCATCAGATGCCTCAGAGAGCACACAGGGCAACAAGATGCTTATATCCTACTGCATCCCCCAAGCACCTGACCTGAAGTAGCCTACATCTAAAACCAGAATAGTGCACATACCCATCACAGCTTGTAGCCTGCGATGGACTTTTTATTTATTTATTTATTTATTTATTTATTTATTTATTTATTTATTTATTTA
>JAJKFI010000023.1:11851856-11883808 GCA_029204185.1 Lerista edwardsae | reverse complement strand
TTATTTATTTATTTATTTATTTATTTATTTATTTATTTATTTATTTAAAAGATTTTTACCCCGCCTTTATGCCCAAAGGCACTCAAGGCGGCATTACATAAAACTATAAAATTTAACATTAAAAAACACTATAAAAGAACATTAAAACAACATATTCAAACAAAATTAAAAACATAACAATAAAGTTTAAAAAACCAAACCCTTTTCCTCCATGAATCTGCCCAATCCCCTCATCTAGGTCACATGCCATCAGCACCTGCTGTGGCAAGGAGTTCCACAGGTGAACTACCAGCTGGGTAAAAAAGTATTTTCTTTCATATGTTCTAACTTCTTCAACACTGACAGCCCAACCCTATGCATATCTACTCAGATGAAAGGCCCATTTTAGTCAATGGCTTACTCCCAATTCAGTGTGGATAAGATGGCAGCCTCCATTTAAGCGGATGTCCCCCTGGTTCTGATGTTGTGAGAGAGGGGAAAGAACATCCCATTCTTGCTGTAACAATGGTTGAACATGAAATATGCTGATGTAGGCAGAGGTCATTTTCGTTTGGACGGCTGTAGACCTTGCTTGCTAAGTGGGTTCCCATCATTACATCAGGGAGAGCAATCGTGAACACAGGATAATAGGCTTCTTGGACCAGAGATGGAAAGATAATAGAATTCTGGGATTGGATCAAGAGCTTCATCTATTCAAATGCTCACCCAGTACAATTCCTCCATTATCTCATTTTAGCCTTTTTTTTAATTCCGTGTCTTATTAAATAAAAAAAGGAAATGACCAATGGGCATGACCTGGCCAACGGAAGGTACTTTTAAATTTCATCCATTTCAGTGGTCAGGTTTAGTCCAAGCATATGCCTCTTCCCAGCGGCGTCATGTAGCCGGAACGCTGGGCGGGAGGAACAGGTGAGGGGCAGCCCGCCCGTTGCGTACCGCTCCATTTCGCCGTCTTCCCCGCCCCGGGGAAGAAGGCGAAACGGAGCGGTACGCAATGGGTGGGCTGCCGCTCACCCGTTCCTCCCGCCCAGCATTCCGGCTGCATGACGCTGCTGCCTCTTCCATTCAAACCAACGTGATTTCAATTCTTCAGTCGCTCTGCACAGTTCCCTAGAGGTGAATCCCACTGAAATCAATGCGACTTACTTCTGAGTAAATGCAGGAAGGCATCCTTCCAGAAGGGCTTCATTTTGCTCAATCATATTTTTCAAATCCAGACACATGTGGTCCATGAGAATTTCAAGACAGTTTCTTTTTTAATTAAAAATTTTTAATGACTCGCAATAATTTAAGCACTGCTGTTCATCACCCTGTTGTTCGTTACAGCCGACAAAAAGCTCCTTCCTTGCCCCCATCTTCAATGCATACATCCATTTCTCAAAGAAAACAGTTCAAAAAACAATTTCTCCAAAAATGGTCCAGAAATCTGCTGATCTAAATTATAAACATGGCAATGATTCACGTCTTACGACAGTGTCACTGCGTGCTTTCACAAAAGGATATCTTGGGAATAAGATAGCATCTGAGGGGATGCAGTTTTAGCTATAAGAAAAGCAACATCTGCAAGTGATCCAGAAGAGAATCTTAAATTTCAAGTTGGAAAAACACTGGGTTCTAGTTCAACTCAGCCATGGATCGTCAAAATCGCTGCAGGCTTCATAACTTCGGCCAATGGAGGTCTAGGTATATGACTACAAGTGCAATCCTATCCTGGAGTTAGGCCGGCACAGTTAGGCCAGCAACGTTTGGCCGGCACAAGGGCCACTATATAGTGTTTAGACCGCTCTCGGAGTCAGGGAGGATGGCGCACGTCTGTGTGCTGCCCTCTCTGACTCCAAGAGTGGTCCAAACATACTTGACGGTGGCCCTTGTGCCGGCCAGACTTTGCTGGCCTAACTATGCTGGCCTCACTCCATGTTAGGATCGCGGCCTACATATAGATCTCTGTGGGTCTGTGTAAACGGGGACGGGGGGAGGTAGACATTGGGTGCAAAATTCAAGGCATGCAAAGTATGTCATGTTAAGAGTGCGAATTTCTAGTCTTGTGATCAGAGTGTCTTTTTCAATTATATTTTTTGTTCTTTTCTTTGGAAAAAAAGGACTCTTTCTGATTATCCTCTAATTGAGAGGTTTGATGCTTGATCAATTTAGATTGTATTAGGGAGATTGGGGGAAAGGGATTGGAAAGAACACAGTCAGAGACCATAATCATATATTTCAAATACTGTGTTCAGTTCTCTCGTTCCTGGTTTTGTTTTGGGGGTTGTTTTTAGAGGATAGACTAGAATAAAGGAACTGAAGAGGACAATGGAGATAATCAAGGGGATGGTTTCTCCATCTCTTTCTGTATGACTAAGGACTGAAGCATTCATTTTTTGTTCCACAGGGAAGAAAAGGCAACTGAATAGAGATATCACGCAGATTTCTACAATTATTTTCATTTTTGCTCCCTGGCGATAGAACTTCCTCCAGCAGGAGACAGCAATTTTTGAAAGTTCTACAAGATATGGAATCTGGACATAAAAAAATATATGCATGCATTCATGATCCATGCTTACCACGTTAATGCAGAGCTGCACATAAGTCAAAATGATCCATCTTATCTGGTCCTTCATGGATGCAGAATCTCCTAGCAGCAGGGAGTCTAAATTCTATTTGAGACCCCCATTTTTTTACTTTTCAGTGGGAGCACATTGCTTGTCAGTCTGTTCCATGTAATGTATGAGAAAGGGGGCACTAGTCCCCATTGCCGCTGTGTTAATGGCACACTTGTACCGCATGATTTTATTCTCCTGGGGGGGGGGGAATTGAACTGAAATGTAGTTCTATCATCCTGCCCTATATCTGGAATATACTCTGTCCTGGAATATACTTTGACTATACAACACTTCTGGGAAAAGAAAACCACAATCACCCCTATTGTCATTGATGCACTAGGCACCAATTGCCAAGGCCCTTAAGAAATATCTGGCCAATAAAGGCACTGAAAGGATAATAATTGCACAACTGCAACAATCCACACGAATAGGAACATCGAACATTATACGGCAATAACACACCAGTTCTCAAACTCTTGGGTAGAGTTTGGATTGGTAAGCACCCAAAAATCCCAGTACAAACATTTGGTGGGCTGTGACATCACTGACAACAACGATGACAAAAACAACAACAATTACAACAAGAAAAAACAACACACTGGCACAAATAAATAGCTGTGCGACTTTTTCCTGAGAAGTGAGAATGGTCCCATTTTTTTCCCCTGTAGGCATAATATATCTTCCACACATGCACATCCAATTGTCTCTTTGTATCTGCATTTCCATTTGGCTAAGATAATTAACATGAATGTTCGGCGTGTTGTTTCAAAGCTGTTTCCCTACAGAAAGTCCTAAGGAAACTCAAGGTTAGGCAGAACGGCCTTTGATTCTTGAAGCAACCTGACACTTGACCTTGTAAGAACAACACCAGCGTCCGGGAAAGATGACACTGAACAAGTCAACTCGGATTATGGGCAGTCTCTGTGATAGGCCTCCTTGAATGCAACTTTCCCCCTTCCTGACATGTTTCCAGATGCTGAAGGCTGCCTTGAAGCCATGAGCACAGGAAGAGCTTCAGAACATGGCTAATGTGAAGACAGTCCATCATCATTACTTCTGGAGGAACAAAGTTTTAAGTTGTATCGATTGAATATATTACCCAAAATGACTTTGCTCACACACAAAGGTTGGTTGGGAATGTTCTAGTGATAGGTAAAGAGGTGGCTGAGTTTGGATAGGGGACAGAGCTCCTTCACCTTGAGGTGCTCCCCACCTGCTTTTCATGCAGAAGGTCCAAGTTTCATCTCCAACATCTCCAAGGAAGAGATTCAGGCAACAACCTTACAAGGACAACCATGCTAGATCTGTTGCAGTAAAACAAAAGGAAGTCTTGTATCACCTTAAAGACTAAAGCATCAATGTATAATACTAGGGACGTGGTGGCACTGTGGGTTAAACCGCTGCTGCTGGGTTTTCTGACCGGAAGGTTGGCAGTTTGAGACCACGCAATGGAGTGAGCTCCCATTGCCTGTCCCAGCTCCTGCCAACCTAGCAGTTCAAAAGCCCCTAAAAATGCAAGGAGATATATAGGTACCACTTTGGTGGGAAGGTAACGGCATTCCATGCACTACAGCGTATAGTCATGCCAGCTTGTCCTCAGACAAACGCAGGCTCTACAGGCTTAGAAACGGAGATGAGCGCCGCCCCCTACAGTTGGCCACGACTAGACCATTCGGTCGTGGGGAAACCTTTACCTTTATAATACTAAAGTATACATTTATAGAGCAATGGTAGCAACTTAAAATAGTTCTGCTGAAAGTGGTCCAAAAGTGGTCCAAACATACTTGATGGTGTCCCTTGTGCCGGCTAAACTTTGCTACCCTAACTATGCCAACCTAACTCCAGGTTAGGATTGTGCCCTGATTCTTTTCTTGTGGTTCTCTGAGGAAACAGCCCTGCATCTTTCATGTACAAAGTTTCAGCCTAGTCGAGAGAAGTGAGTGAGCAGGGGCATTGCACATCCCTGGTGGCAGAGGAGAACACAGAAAATCTCTTAAATCAAATTCTCCCACAGCACGAGAAGAGTCCAAAAGGAGTCACGAGTTCTTACCAAACATTCACCGTTGACTATTCAAAGCACTTTGCAGTCAGAATCTCAAGGATCCAAAGACTATTCTTCCCCTGTCTAGTCTACTGTCAGTTCCGTCCCCCTGTTGTCGCCCATCTGTCAAATTTTAGATCGTAAGACCCTTGGGGCAGAGAACTAACCCCTTGACTCAGTATCAGCAAAACTGTCCTAGAATGCAGGCCTAAAATGAGAAAACCACACACACAAAAAAAAAAAAAAAACTGTGAGTAGCCAAATCAAGAAATACAAATTGAAAAGAAAATAAGACAGGATCAAAGCATGGTGCATAGGTAGAGGTATGAGAAAGTGTGTGTGTGCGTGCGTGCGTGCGTGCGTGTGTGTGTGAGTGTGTGTGTGTGGGGGGGCGGTATTTCTGTGTTTTCCAAAGGTAGGAGTGCAGAAAGCAGAGTTTTATATTTTTATTAAAAATGTTGTTGTTGTTGTTCAGTCGCTAAGTCGTGCCCGACTCTTCGCGACCCCCTGGACCACAGCACGCCAGGCCTCCCTGACCTCCACTAGCTTCCAGAGTTCACCCAATTTCATGTTCGTTGCTTCGGTGACACTCTCTAACCATCTCATCCTCTGCCGCCCCCTTCTCCTTTGGCCTTCCATCTTTCCCAGGATGAGGGTCTTTTCTAAAGAGTCCTCTCTTCTCAGGAGGTGGCCAAAGTATTGGAGCTTCAGCTTCAGGATTTGTCCTTCCAGGGAGCAATCAGGCTTGACTTCCTGGAGGGTTGACCGATTGGATCTCCTTGCAGTCCAAGGGACTCTCAAGAGTCTTCTCCAACACCATAATTCAAAAGCATCTATTCTTCGGCGCTCTGCCTTCCTTATGGTCCAGCTCTCACAGCCATACATTGCTAATTAAAAACGTACATTATAATTAAAATTGCTTTAAAAGGGTATGAGGTAGGTGATATAGGTGGTATGGTGTGAGCAGATGCCGCCACTACCCTTTCCCCATGCACCCCCACCTCCCCATAAAAATAAATAAAAGCAGGGATGGCACTGCACGCGTCGCTATGTCTTTCTCCAGTCTCAGACTGCAAGCAAACCGCAGATCGGGCGGCTCCCGGTTCTAGCCCACTTCCCTTTGACGGCACCGTTCCTTTTGTGCATCGTGTCGCCATTACAGCACCCAGCAAAAAGCAGCGTCCTGCCAGCTGCTTCATTTGTGCAAAAGAATGCCTTAGATGACGACTATTCAGGCTCCTTTGCCGAGCTCAGCTAATCAGCAGCGAGGCAGGCAGTTATCGCTTGTTATTTTGGTCCCAGCATATGCTTTTCCCATTGTCCGTTTTGTCAACATCTAAAACAAGAATTTCTGGTGTGTGTGTGTGTGTGTGTGTGTGTGTGTGTGTGTTTGCATGCCTCCCTTTCTATTTTAACAAGCAGAAATGTTCACCAAAATGATAGTTTCTGTGCCATTGCCACTATGCTTCTAATCAGAGCCCTGCCCCGAAGGCTGAATTTCTTCCCATTTTTTTCTTGTTTTGCATTAGGGGATTTTGCAGAGGGAAAAATTCACCCACAATGACCACCAGGGATGAGCAGGAAGGACTCACAGCCCAATCCTATCCAGCACTGGCACAGCAGAGCCCAGTCACCAGAGCTGGAACTGAGGTCTGGCTGGAGGCCTCCTCGAGAGAAGAGACCATTCATTCCCTTCAGCTGTGTCATTCCCCTAGATGCCACAGATGCTCGTGCATAAGTTAAATCTCATGAATAAGTCGAGGGCAAGGTTTAAGCCACAAATAATAGCATTCGCTATGACTTGTGGATAAGTCAAGGGTAAAAAGAATTTTTTTTGGGGGGGGGTATGAAATTCTTTGAAAATGACTTACCAGTAATTGCTCAATGAGGCTACTCAGTGGGGCTATTGCTCAATGGGGCTACTCAGAGTTGCACCACCTGAATCAGCAGCTGAATCAGTAGCTGGTGCATAGCTGAGAAGCCCCATTTATGACTCTCAAGCCCAGGTAGGGAATGAGGATATGGGGAAGACACCTCTGCTTACCACACCCCTCCTGGGTCTGCACCACCCCACCCCCATTCCCCCATCCTTAAACACCCCTCCCATCTCTATTACGCCCTCCCTCTCTCTCCCAGCAGTGGAGGTCCAGTGGAATACCAGCCTGAGAACTAGCACCAGTGGCAGTCAGGCTTGATCCAGCACTGGCAGGACAGCGCAGGCCTTCTTACACCCGAGTCTAGCCGCCTGACCACCCGCTCTACCCATCATAGCCCTGAAATCCTTTCTGCTTGCTTGCCTTCTCATGAAGGAAGGTGCTTGGGAAAGACGCAAGGCTGCTGAATTCCGGGTCCTTTTGTTTGCACCTTTGAAGAAAGCCATACAAACAGAGGGTCACAACAGTCAAGCAAAAGGGAAAACTTAAATTTGTTGTTAATGAATGTAATTTCACACACATGCGCACGCACACATTCCATGCAATTATGAGGGCTGCATTTCTTATACATAATGCAGTCACTTCTGTGTAATTTGCTTCCTGGGAGCTGAATAAATTAGTGCAAACGAGGTACTAAAGTGGGTGATTAATTGCAGTATGATGTTCAAATCAGATTCAGCCCAAGGGGAGGAGGGGACTCGCCCCCCAAATAAAGCTTCATTTCAAGACTGGAGACTGGATTTTGTTGGATATTTCAATAATTTTTCTCTGCTGGGTTAGATGGCAAATCGCATCACACGGATGGGGCAGGATCTGTGCCTCAGGCGTCTGCAATATCCTACCTCCCCTCAAGGCCAGCCCTGCATTTCACTGGACTTCTCAGATTAGTGCCAGTAAAATAGCGGGTACAGATCTAAGGAGCCCAGTGGCATTTCTACAGGGATGGCAAAGCTCTAAGTGTTGCAAGAAGCCTTACCTTGCAGTGGAAACCACTCCTCTCCTGCACCGTTTTAGCCAATCCTCGCAGGGAACAGCAACATCTTGGCGTTGCTTTCTGGCTACAGCAGCAAGGGAGAGGAGGGATTTGCATGACAGGGTAAGGCTCCTTGCAAAACTTAGAGCTTTGCCATCCCTGTAGAAACGCCTCTGGAGGAGCCCCATAGGGCAGGCTGGGATGTCAGAAAGGTAAAGGGGAAAAACCACCCAAGGTGACTCCAGCCTGCTCCTAACTTGTGTAAGATGCAGCACAGCCCGTGCAGACTGATTGTACCAGCCCAGGTTAGGATTGCTCTGTTAGGAAGTTGCAGAGCAACCCTAACCTGTGAACACAGGACTGAAGCCATATGGCCTCTCTGACTGCTTATTTCTGATGCGGCTCTTGCTTGAAGTCTGGAATGGGGCGGTGGAGACCTTTGGATCAAGAGTTCAATTCTTCCCCATGTCTCCCAAGACTTAACGGACACAACCCTTCCTCCCCTGCAACCAGACATGTCATGTAGCGGGTACGCGGGGGTACGCGAGTACCCGTTCCTAGGATAAGGGCTGGCCCCGCCCATTCACCCGCCCACTCGTCGACTCTGTCGGCGCTCCGCTCCGCCCCCTGCAACGTTTGAATTGCTTGCACGTTTGAGTTGCCTGCACGTTCTCAGAGCCAAGCGGGCTGGCAGGCAGGCAGGCAGGCTGGCAGTGGAGCGAGGGAGACCAACAGCAGCAGCAGCGTGAGCAGGTAGGCTGCCTGGGGCTCCCTCCCGAGGAGATGCGGCGGTTCCTGGGGAGGGGAATCGGTAGCCTGCGCGGTGGCCCCGGAGAAGGCCCAGGACTCCCGGGCCTTCTCCTGGGCCACCGCACGGCCTACCGAGGAGGTGTGGTGGTTCCTGGGGGTGGTTCCTGTGTTCCGGCTATGACCTCCCTTCCGGTGGGCGGGCCCCGACACAAGTGCCAATCAAAAGTAAGTACCTGTTGCCAAATCATTTAGATGCCATTGCTGTGCAACCCTTCTGGGCCTCCTTCGAGCAGCAAGCTCGAAACGTGGGTTAGCACGTCCTCAGTTTGCAGTTAACAAATCCCTTCCAAATCCGACATCTTGTGGAAATCAGAGTGAAGATACCCCGTGTCTACTGCAAAATCTCTGCTGAAATCCCAGCCCTGTGACCAGTAAGCTTATGCGTTGAAGAACACTGGTCAAGTGGCCATTTCAGATCTTTATGTTTAATCCACTTAGCTGTAAAGTGAAGGGCTTCTCCAATCAAAAATCTCCACTATATTTATTTTTTCTTCTATGATCGCTGATCAGGTTATGCATGCTCAAAAATGACAGGAACCTGCATTTCCTCTGCTAACTTAAAATTAAACATCAACTCCTATTGTCACAATAATATGCCTCAGTGACTCATTCAGCAATTGGGACTCTACCTTCTCTTGCTTACATGGTAATTTTTTTTTCCTTCCCCAAATCGCTTTTCCCGCTGACACTACCGCAAAATACTTAGTGCTCTATTTAAAGCATTTGGTTATGCTTTGTTCTTTTGTATTTTATAATTTTGGATTGCGAAGTTCATGGGGGTCCTTCTGTAGCTCAAAAGAACATCTTTTTTGTTTTGTTTTCTGGGGAAAAAAAAAGAACCTTGCACTGGAAGAAAAGGAAAAGGTCTACACAAATAGAATCTTGTTTGAATGTACTATGTTATATTCTAAATTTGAGGGTGTTACATCACAAACTATTAAATCTTGCCTGCTTCTTAATCATAAAGCGACCACAGGGGTGATTTAAAAGTAAAGCTGACATCAAACATGCACAGAAAGAGGTGTGATCAACTCTTTTTTTTTAACTTTATTTTAATTTTATTTATAAATTGCACTCATAAAGTGGTCCAAGACCACAGTGTGTGTATGTGGGGGGGGGAGAGTTCAGGACTAGTGTTCTGAGCATCTACTGTGGTTTTTAGCCAGATTATGTGCCCCCTTCCATGCACTATTTATTGTTGTGATAGAGGCTTTAAAAAATGTACAAATAAACTAGAACCTACATCAGGGAATAAGCACCCAGTCAACTCATGGTGTTTTGGGGTTGTTTTGCAAAGAGGGAGGGAGGGCCCCCAATGTGTAAGAGAAATTGTCCAAAGTGTGCATTGTGTGCAGGCATCATTTACCATAGATACTCGTGTATATGTTAATCTCATGGATAAGTCAAGGGCAAGGTTAAAACCAAATTTGCTATGACTTGTAGATAAGTAATGTATAAAACTTATCTACAGTTGCTGTCAGGCATTTTATTAGTGCCCCGTGTATAAATTGATCCATGTTTTCAGGGTCAATTTTCAGGCATACGTTTTTAGACTTACACACCTGTACCTGTAAATCATAATGTCATGGAGCAGAAGATTCCAGACTGAAAATTGCACTTCAAGCGGTTGTCCCAGTCTTTCTTTTTACCTCCAACAGAAGCCGTCCAAGACTGTCTCTCCAAGCCAGACTTAGCTAACATTTTCAAAGACACTTTTATGGGATGACCATTAATCAGCATTTCAATTAAACGGAAATCCACCTGAAATGGCGTCGCAGAGCCACATTCACAGTGAAGGAGTCCTTAATGATTAACGGTTCTCTAATGCAATCCAAATTAATAATGATTTTGCCCATATGTAATGTGTAGTCATCCCTGTCAGCTTGAGAGACCCAATTTCACAATGCCCTTTTCATAAACGCAAGTTAACCGCAGATTCATTAGCCATGTGCTTGAAAATCGCTCCAGATATATACCACCAAAATCCAATTACAAACTCTGATTTCAATCATGTATACCCACACGGAGATATAGAAGGAATTTATAATGCTCTGGTTTATCTTGAAGGGCATAATAGAGAAGGCTGGATGTGATAAAAGCAGAATCCAAGGGAAACCTAAAGATTGGATCCAGATCAGATATCCGTAGATTAACTGCCTTCCAGCTTTGGCCGATGATAATTATGTAGAATGTCAAGTCTCTCAGTTGGAAGGTCATCACCAGTTCTTGCACACCTGCAAGGCCAGAACAATGTGGCTGTGGAAGGTGTTGGCAATGTGGGTGCAGTAGCAACCAACAGACACACACTTGGAAAGGTCTCAGAACAACCATTGATCCATCTTGCCGCATTCTGTCTAGTAAGTGCTCTCCAGGAGGGTTTTCTAGACCTGCCATTCAAAACCATTTGATTGAAGATTCTAGGGATTGAACTTTGTGAAGGGAAAGCTCTATAAGAGAGAAATGGTTCCTCCTTAAAGGTATGGTCCTCTTTTCCCTGTTCAAGGAGGCTTGCCCAACATGGTGTCTTGGACCTCAGCTCTGGCCATCAGCTCGGACCTCAGCTCTTGGGGTTCTTTGGATTCTGAATGAAGACGTAAGCCCAGTCCAAGGTCATTGTTTTGAGCCCATCTTCTCAGCTTCCCATGGGAATGTTTCAGTAGGAAAGCAGACAGTTACCAGTGGTGGAGGTGGAAACACAGCTGGCTGTCGGGCCAGGAAGATGGCTGGAGGGTCCTACATGTGGTTACCTCAATGGAAGTCCCCACTTCAAGGTTCTGCTCCACCACAATAGACATCTGAATGCAGGTGTGGGGAGAAGCATGGTGATAATAGAAGGCCCATATGATAGTCTCCTCCCATGGAGGTCCTGCCTTCTGATGAGGCATCAAGTCTCACAATGGTGCAGAAACTCCAACACCACCGGTGCATGGAATATTTCGGGCAGAACAAAGACTCTGTTCAGAAACAGAATTGGCCCATGTCAACTCACCTTGACCGCGTGCTCCAAGAATGACCAGACGATGTTTACTCATAAACTGGAAGTCCTTTGGAAGCTCTGACACAGATTAGCGCGGCCGTCAAATTAATTTGATGTGAAGACAACAGCATTGTTAGGAGGGATTCGTGCTGTTTGCTTGACGTGCCTCAACACAGCCGTCTCCAGCCACGTAGTCTTCTGCAGGATGTTTACAATTTGCTCATCTTCTCTGACAATTTGTAAAAGTTGTGTTACCTGAAGGTTTCTGTTCTGTCCCTACAGAGGTTACTTATGAAGAATTTTTTTTCTCTTCTGGTCCATGTGGTTTTGGAGAAGAACCCAGCTCAAGAGCTTGTCACTTATGAACTTATCTCCTTCCCTTGCCCACCTCGCCCGGTTAATTCAATTTATTTTACACTTGATACATTACTTATTTTCCTGGGACTCTGTATTAAACATTTATACAAAATGGATCGCCAGAGACTATCTGTTGTGTTACTATTTTATCAGAAGCAGAGAAGGTGCACATTTGGCTAGGTGACATTTCCGTAAATGAAAGGAAAGCTATTTCCTGAAAGTCATTATATTACAGTAGATTAAATTATAAACTGCTTAGGATAATTGAAGCAAGATTCTATTCCTCTTAGTATCTTCTAGGCTACCAGCCTTCAGAAATGATTTTATCTTCCTATTAAGATTGATTTCTTAGCTGGAGAGCAGGGTTCTTAGATTGATTAGCTCTCCCAAAGAATAAAGAAGAAATATTCTCTTTCCAGCGCTAGGAGTAACATCAGGAAAACATTCTGATCTGAAGATATGAACTTCACAAGTAAGAACTAAGCTGAGCTGCAATCTCACTGTCATGTCCAGTGACGATCTGCATGTTGATCATAGACTGAGGGCGCAATCCTAACCTGGAGTTAGGCCGGCACAGTTAGGTCAGTTTGGCCTGCATGAGGGCCACCGTAAAGCACATTTGGACCACTCTTACTAAAATTCCAAGGAATTTGTGTTGGGCCTTTCCAAAAATTATTCCTGCCTTAATATGGAGTCAACCAGAAATGTAGTGTTCAGGCCATAAAATGTACGTCTTTGCAACAGAGGCTGACAGACACGCAAGGCAATAAAAAGATTGTGGCATTTTGGGGGCTGGAAAGAAAACAGACAATAAATAAAGGAGCTTCATTTTTTTTGGCTCCTGCTCACTCACACACTCCCCCGCTCCCGCACACGGGTCTGCCTACGGCCACTCAAAAAGTGCTTCATAACAATAAAACCCAGAACCTACAAATCAAATTGTCAGTGTCTTCTGCGCTGCCCATTTGGGAAGACAATTCTCGGCTTTGTCTTGGAAGAAGCGGATGCCCTTTTCACTGTTGACACACACACTGCATGCAGGAAGGAAGGGTGACCTCACCCTGCCCAGAAGCGGAACGCCAGTTTTTCCTCCTAGAAGGACTACAAGCTGGGCTTTCAGTTTTCTCCTCTCCTCCCTTGATGGTTGGATGCTGCATTGTATAGGTACCAGATGGACCGTGTCTGTTTAAGAAGCAGACACTGAACCAGAGGCGGATCTAGGGGGGGGCAAATCTGTAAGTTTTGCAAGAAGCCTTACCCTGTCATGTAAATCCCTCCTCTCCCTTGCTGCTGTAGCCAGTAAGCAATGCCAAGATGTTGCTGTTCCCTGTGAGGATTGGCTAGAACAGTGCAGGAGAGGAGTGTTTTCCACTGCAAGGTGAGGCTTCTTGCAAAACTTACAGATTTGCCCCCCCTTAGATCTGCCCCTGCACTGAACACAAGGGGGAAACATATAGCCAAAACATGGGCATTTTTTAAACTGAGCATTTGGCAAAGCCTAGTTATGATCTGGTATCAATTTGAGCTTTATGCCGTCTTAAGGCCCTTCCCCTGTCAGATGGGGACAGGCAGAAGAAGGTCCCAAATGCAAATTTGAAATTATGGCTAGCTTCGAGCATCCTTGATCCCAAACTGTCTAAGGCAGCGCTGCCAAACGTAAGACCCACTGGCCAGATGTGGCTCATGGAAGCTCTTTAGCCAGCCCGTAGGTGAGTTGGGTTCTTCCACCACCACCATCACCAGGTCTTAGCAGCCTTGTTGCAACATGACACACTGGCAGAAGTGGCACTGCTGAAAGGATGGTGCTGGGAGATCCCAATTATCCCACAGGCCGCACTTTCAGCAGAGCCTCTTCTGCCGTGGCACTGGGAGCAGTGATGTCATGCACCCACTACGCACCACTACGCGAGTACCGGTTCCTAGAAGTTGAGCTGGCCCCGCCCACTCAAAGCTGGCCCCTGCTACTTAACCAGGGAACAGTTGAAGCAAAATATGTCTATACACATCTCTAGAAAGCAAAGCAATAGAAGTTAAACCAACACTAACCACAACCTGAAGTCATTACAAACATGATCACATCCATGGCAACAATCATGACATCACTTCCGGCTTATGATGTCACTTCCGGTGGGTGGACCCCGACAAGTGCCAATCAAAAGTGAGTACCTGTTCCTAAATCATTTGGATGACACCACTGACTGGGAGGGAAACCGATTGGCAGTGATGTGGCAAAGACTCAGACAAGTGTTTTCCCAAACATACCAGAGATGGTGTCAGGATCAAACCGCGCATTTGCAAAGCATGTGCTGCTTACCTGAGTGCCTCCACACTCTTTGAACGGACCCCAGAATTGAACGGAACAGTCATGTCCTTTTTCTCCAATTCAGGTGGAAGGAGCTGTGTTCAAGATACAGTCTTCTTCCTGTGTTTCCTGCTTCCATGTTGTAGCCAGCAAAGAGCCAATGAGACCCAGATCCTATGCATGTTTACTCAGGAGTCAATCCCATTATCATCAATGGAGCTTACTCCCAGGTAAGTGTGGATAGGGTTGCAGCCCCAGGAAACTCCAGCAGGTAATTTGCACGATGGGGGGGGGGCATTTTTGAAAGTACTGAATTTGCGGATACAGGTGGGTGCCTATAACACTAAAAAAAAAATTAGCTGGCATAAGCTTGAGAAAGCTTTTCTTAATGATGATGCTGCTGAAACTGGCACCAGATTCTGTTTCTTTCTCCTACAAATAGCGTTATTTTCCTAGGCCTAATCAGGTCTCTGGGGAGTGTTTTCTCCTCCACTGCAAAAGATGCTTATGTACAACTTTTTTTTTTTTTTGCTTTGATAGCTTGGCAATTGGCGCCGGCTTTTCTCAGCCTTTGTCACGCGTTATGTTCGAAATTTGTCTTACGTTTGTTGTAGCCAACAGAATGGGCAAAGTGATAAACGGAAGCTCAGGTTCCTTGTCACTCATTTTAATTGCCCGACGCTTGAAAGGCACCCAGATCACTGATGTGCGCAAACATGGGGGGAAGAAAGCCACGTTTTATACCACCGTTTTTGATTATACTTTTCAATGATCTCGCTCTAGGTAAAGCCAGAAAAAGGGGGAGACGAGGGCATAACGATTAACATCCCTTTGCCCAACTATGGCTTCTTCCAGCACATCAGCTGGGAAGAGATTGAGCAGCTGCTGGGGTGTACATAAATGCTCGTTAGTTGTCGGGGATGCCAATGCTTTGAAGGGACTTCAAAGCCACGCCGTGCTTGTTCTGTCTTGAAGAGCTTGAGTCTCTGTAAGCTAATATTGGGAGAATTGCTTGGCGTGTCAGCCGAACTGCAGATCCATTGTGCTGAAACCATGCGAGCAACGAGGAACTAGCACAAAGGGGGAAATTCATTTCCACTGTAAACTCAATGAAAGCCTGCGGTTTCCCAATGCGTTGGTGTCTGACCCAAAAACCACACGCAGGACATTTAGAGTGCAATCCCAGCCAAAACAAAGCAAGGTTCCATCACCATATCCTGTGGCATGGAGTTCCACAGACTAAGCACACACTGGGTAAAGAACTGTTTTCTTTTCTAATTAAACTGCCACTCAGATTTAGTGGATGTCCTGTTGTTCTGGTGCCATGGAAAAGAGAAGAGAATGCCCCTCTATTCAACCAGTGCATCATTTTACATGCTTAGTATTGAGGCCCAAATTCTGCCTTTCCTCCTTATGGCCACCCAGAGCATAATCCTAACCTGGAGTTGGGCCAGCAAAGTTTGGCTGGCACAAGGGACACCGTAAGGTTTGTTTGGACCACAAAGTCAGGGAGGATGGCACACATCTGCAGAGGCGGATCTACAGGGAGGGCAAAGCTCTAAGTGTTGCAAGGAGCCTTACCCTGTCATGTAAATCCCTCCTCTCCCTTGCTGCTGTAGCCAGTAAGCCATGCCAAGATGTTGCTTTTCCCTGTGAGGATTGGCTAAGACGGTGCAGGAGAGGAGTGATTTCCACTGCATGGTAAGGCTTCTTGCAAAACTTAGAGCTTTGCCCTCCCTTAGATCTGCCTCTGCACGTCTGTGTGCTGGCCTCTGACTCAGAGAGTGGTCATAACATACTTTATGGTGTTCCTTGTGTTGGCCAAACTTTGCTGGCCTAACTGTGCCGGCCCAACTCTGGGTTAGGATTGTGCCCCAAAGCTCTCTGCAAATCCAAGTCAGCAACAGTTTTCTGGGTGGAATGACCCTTTGCTCTCTGAGAGGCAGTTCCCCTCCGAAAGAAACTTTTTCTCGATATTCTGGTGTGTTAACTGACATTTTGGGAGTTGAATTCTTCACATTGCCACTTAGATTTCCCCGGCCTTTCTGACAGGGGAAATGTTTCAAAAATGAGCTGCAAAGGTTGAGGTCTGGAAATGGCAGATAATAGTGAAAGGTGAAGTTAAGATCTATGGCTTTGAATTCTTCCCCAGATCAGTCTTGACACAGATTAAATACATTTTTTGCATAATGATTCCACCAATCATTTGAGGCAGCCAGCTGTACAGGAGCCGTTTCGACCATCCGATTTCTCGTGAAACAAAATCCCACCTGAAATAATGTGCCATGATTCAGATTTCTAATGGGAAACCCAAAGAAATTTGTCACTTTTTTTTTTACAGATTTCCCCTTAAACGTCTCCCTTAAACAAACGAAGGTGCCCTTACACTACCTTGGATATGGTGCCAGCCCATCAGCCTCGCCATTCCAGCGCAGTCTAGGATTCTGCTCTAAAACAGACAACTCCTAGCAATATAATGAGGTCCTGATCTTGCACTGTAGGAGACTTTAAAATGAGATCTCCAATGGGAGGAGGAGTTTAACTTGTATTGATGAATCAACTCTCCCCTCAATCCTTTCTCATCTCTTTCTCACTTCTTCCCAGCCAGAATCCTGCTTCCTGTCCCTTTTATCTCATCAATGACACAATCTGCAAGTCGGCTTCTGATCGCTGTTTGCATTGGGGGGTGAACAACAAGGGGTCAATCCCATGCGTAAGCCCCATTGAACACAACGGAACTTTTGAGCAGAGATGTTTAGCCTTATGCTTTCCGTTTGCATTTCAGGCATATCATCTGATTACGTTCTTCCCTACGTGATAACATCTAACAACGGCACTTCCCACTTGATGATGTCACTTCTGGCTATGACATCAGTTTCAGGTTAATGACATCACTTCCAGTGGGTCACAGCCCAAGTACCATTGATCTAAGGACCACTGACCTAAGGGCACCATATCTCACTCTCTTCTTCCTTCTTGACTATGAGACATCACTAGCTATTTCTCCAACCAATCCCTCCAGTGCCACAGCAAAAGGAAGCCCATTGGCCAGAAGCAAATCCTTGTGTGCCCTTACAAGGATGAAGAGTGCGCAGACATCTCGGTTGGCCCATTGATGGCTTTGACATGTGCCCTGAAGCCGGGGTGCTCTAAATCTCTCTGCACATGTGCACTTGTGCTAATTCAGAGAATCTGCCAGCTGACAAATCGATTCTCCTTCCCTCCGCGTCTTTGGGGGGAAGCTCCCCCGACCCATTAACTTGATTCCCTCGGCCTCCCTTGACGGTTCGGTGGCAGGGAAAGCCATTTGCAGGCTGCCGTGTGCCTCCCCGTCACCCGGCTGTAAACTGAATGGAAAATATTGTTCATTGAATCGCTGCATGAATGACGGAGCAAAAAACAGTCATGGCAGATAGCTGAGGGCATCCATAACTAGCCCTGACAGCCCTCGAGAGCTGACTGCATCACTGTATGCAATTTTGTTTCATTTTGGACAATAACGAGACGACAACTCAGATCTTGCAATTTCTCCTTCTCTCGCTCTCGCTCGGAGGTGCGAAGATGTCATGCGTGTCCTTTTTTGTGTGTGTTGATAATAGATGCTAAGTTACAATAGATGCTAAGTAACAAAATGAATGCTGTGTTATCCATGCTGCTAATCCATTTATTGTCATCTTCTTTCTGGGAATCTTTTCTTTTAAAAGAAAGAATCACACACAGTGGCGTTTCTACAGGGATGGCAAAGCTCTAAGTTTTGCAAGAAGCCTTACCTTGCAGTGGAAATCACTCCTCTCCTGCACCGTTTTAGCCAATCTTGGCATTGCTTACTGGCTACAGCAGCAAGGGAGAGGAGGGATTTACACGACAGGGTAAGGCTTCTTGCAAAACTTAGAGCTTTGCCATCCCTGTCAAAACGCCTCTGATCACACATAGGAGGAATAGCTACTGTCTTCTGACTTTTAAATACATTTCAGAATGTAAAAATGCCTAGAGAGAGATGTCTTCTTCTTGTGTCTCGCACAACACCAGAACGAGAGGACAACCACCAAAATTGAAAGGCGGGAGAGATAGAACCGAGAAAAGAAAATATTTCTTTACCCAGTGTATCATTAATTTGTGGAACTCAAGTACAACCTTTATTAGGCATATGTAAATCTGCGGAACTCCTTGCCCCTGGATGTAGTGACGGCGTCTGGCCAGATAGCTTTCCAAAGGGATTGGACAAACGGATGGAAGAAAAGTCCATCACAGGTTCGAAGCCATGAAAAGTTGGCTGTGTCTGAATGCCAGATGAAAGGGTGCCAGATGCGAGATGCGAGCATCTTGTGGTCTTGTGTGCTCCCTGAGGCACCTGGTGAACCACTGTGAGATGCAGGAAGCTGGACTAGATGAATCCTTGACCTGATCCAGCTGGGCTCTTCTTACACCAGGTGAGGATTGGGCCCTAAGTGGAACAATCTCAGTTCTACTATGAGACATGACTTCTTTTCATTTTTCTTTTTCAAGAAATTTTATTTTCTTTTTTGCAGTTCAAGGAAGCTTAAAAGGTAAAGGTTTCCCCACGACCGAATGGTCTAGTCATGACCAACTGTAGAGGGCAGTGCTTATCTCCGTTGCAAAGCCTGTAGAGCCAGCGTTTTTGTCCGATCATGTGGCCAGCATGACTCTACGCCGTAGCGCACGGAACGCCATTCCCTTCCCACCCAAGTGGTCCCTATTTATCTACTTGCATTTAGGTGCTTTTGAACTGCTAGGTTGGCAGGAGCTGGGACAAGCGACGGGAGCTCACTCCGTCGCGCAGTCTTGAACTCCCAACCTTCCGGTCGGAAAGCCCAGCAGCAGCGGATTAGCCCGCTGCGCCACCACGTCCCCTTGGAAGCTTAGAAATGTGTAAAAGAGCACTTACTGGTGCCCTTTCAGCCATAACCTTGCATGACCAGAGCCAATTAACTGCACCTTTAAACACACACACACACACACACACACACACACACACACACTTGCAATTCTCAAGTGTGCTCAAAAAAAAGTTCCATTCTAGCATTTACTTTCTCAGTGTACGGACAGACCCATTGATTTCTCCTGACAAGTTACCTGTTCAAAGGAGATGGATGAACTAATTAAGGAGAAGAGAACTGAAGGGCGGCTTTGCTTGAAATGACGACGACGAATTTCACTGGGAGGACTTACCAATTAATCTGAACTTCATAATCATCGCAGCCTCCTCTGTTAATCTGGACTTAATCTTTTCAAAATGATTGTCAATCTCTTTCTCAACAAAGCATCATCTGAAGTCTCAGCCTCACTTCACTTTTAATTTAAATCTCTTCAAAGACCCAATTTCCCCCAAATCCTCCATAATTCCTTTCTAAAAATTAAAAAAAAAGTACCTTGTTCTCTTAGGCTCACAGTTTGATTGGGTTGTAGCATTCCTGGTTAATTCCCACAGAGGAAATAGGTTATATCCTAGCTGCTGTGTTTGTTTGTTTTTTTGTTAAATATGCATGGATAATTCACATTTCCCCCCACCCCTAAGTACTGCAGATCAAGGAGTTTGTTTAATGAAATGTGGTTCCTACTTATTGGTATCCATAAAAATGCAGTCTGTGGATGCAAAAGAAAGGGAGTGGGCTACCCACAAATTTCACCTATGTTCAGCTCCTTGTACCAAAAAAGGAATTTTAGATTGCATGAACTTTCCTCTGATCAATGGGCCCCCGTATACTTATTTCATCATTTCCACCTTCGTGGTTTTTTTTAATACGAAATGCATATTCACACACAACTCACTTTAAATTTATCCTAATTGGATGTTTGCCTAGAGACTTCTTGTAATTTCCACCAATTTTCGACTAGATCAGAGTCCCCTATTAATTTCAGCAAATAATTTCTTCTGTGATCACTTTGGAGAATATCTCAACCCCCTGATTATTATATCTGTTTTCTTGTACACGTTCTCAATGGACTGGCCACTAAGTTGAATAGCAGCTATTTTGTCTATAGCCATGATTCGCAACCAGTGTGTCACAGCAAAATTGTTTGCAAAGCAAAATTAAGGATGGGAAACATTTGAAAAATTCTGGAGGAAACTTCAAAACATTTCTTTAGGGCAGTGTTATTCAAACTGTGGGTCAGCACCCATTTGGTGTGTCGCGGCCTGTTGTCAGGTGGGTTGGAGAAAGCTGGGAGCAGCCATCTTGGAAACTGCAGACTGTACTCTTGCTAGTTTCCTGTCAGGGATGTTTCACGTTTGTGCAATTGCTGCGATCCAAGAAGCCAGTTTGTATTACAAAAGTGCCATTTGATTATGTCACGCTGACAGCACTTCCTGCTTGATGATGTCACTTCCGGCTGTGACATCAGTTCCAGGTTAATGATATCACTTCTGGTGGGTCCCCACACAAATACCATTCTCAAAAGTGGGTCCCGGTCTAAAACGTTTGAAAGCCACTGCTTTAGGGCATTCCACATGTTCCTATTCTGGGCAGGTTTCCTTAACTATCAATCACAGGACAACTCTCGAAGGGTCAGTGACATTGACCATCACCCAAAGTTAAAAATCTTCTCCTATTCTCCCCTCTGCTATTATCTTTCAGTGTCGACTTCATCATCTTTGGCTATGCCACATTAGGTTAAGTCAGAAATACAGGTTATGTGAGCAGTGAAGCTGCTGAATGCCAAAGGAGCTCCCACTACCCTTGAAATGACACAGAAGTACCTGAATTTTCTGGTGGATAATTAGTGGATTAAACACAAGGCTGTTTCACCTGCAGGATGGTGGCTCCCTGGCGTCCTTTTCTGAAGGCGGTTCTGCATTGCTATTCAACGGCACTCTCCGTTCTCCCGAGGAGAAATAAATGACAGTATACTAGGAGGAGGAACGTCATGTAAAGGGGAAAATGTAAACTTGATTCCATGCGCTCTGTTGTGTCCATTCCAAGAGACCTTGGAATGTACACGATGCAGTGTACGCGGCAAAGGTGTAACTCAGGTGGGGCTGAGGGGGTCAATTGCCCTGGGCGTCATGCTTTGAAGGAGTGTCTAGAGACCTCCAAGATGTGGCCAGAACTGTCTTCTGGTTGAATCCAGGAGAGGGAGTTCTGCAGTGCAGCGAGACAGGTTCCACTCAGCTTGGTAGGAGTCTTGCATTGGGTCCACTCAACAGAGACACAGTCTCCTAATTACAAGTAAATGCACAGGTGTGTCTTGGTTTTGCTTTCCATAGAGGCTGGATACATTTTCCTCATCAGGGATCAGCTTGTCAGTTTTGCAACCCATCCAAAATCGGGACACAACTCACTAGTGGGTCGCAACCCACAGTATCAGAACCATCATTCAGAAGTTCACCCGTCAGGCTCGGCCACATGCTGCAATGACGACAGACACATTTTGCCAGCCTCAAATCAATTTCCTCCGATAAACTAAAATTTTATGTTACTGCTTTTCGAGCAGGGAACTAACGTTTAGTTATGATCGTGGTGGGCTTTGGAGGGCACTTAAAACAGGGGTTTTTGGCTGCTCTGTTGGCACCAAATCTAATTTATAAGAAGTTAGGCGAAGTTCCAGAAGGAAGAGAAACTATTTCAGGGTTCACTGATGGGGCAATTTTTAACAGAGCCCTTTGCTCCTTCCGCTCCAGCCTTGCATGGCAATGAGGATGGCTGTTGTGTGCTACCCCATTCTCTGCCTTGAACTCTGACTACTGTTGAAATGCGGACAATTTTGATACGTCGACAAGGATTTTTTTTAAGGGAAAAAAAAAAGAAGAAACCCTGTATTATATTGACCCGTGGTCAGGTCCCCGAACATTCCTTGACTCAACGATGGTGGAATAATTCCTCTGCTGTGAAATGACTTATTCACAGAGGAATGTGTAGGAGGGGGTGGAAGAGGATTAGCATACTGTGTAGGTTTTTCCTAGTGCTGAACTTGGGTTTCAAGTGGGCGACGCGGGAGTCGTTCTTTGTTTTATGGATATTGATTCCGGCCGGCAATTAATGCCATTGTTGATAAATGATGTCACCCTGTAGAGTGTGGGGCACCCTCATTCAGAGTATAAGAAACAAGCAGGGGGAACAAGAGCCAAGGCATGAGAAGGCTGGAAAAAAAAAAAGCCCTTCTAACCAACATGGCAGAAAATGCGGAAAATCTAAATCCCTTCTGACATCACATAGGGCATGAGAGTGACAGTTTGAGAACGAGTAATTTGGCCACCACATTATTAGTTTTTTTTCTCATTTAATGATGGGTTTTAGTGTTGCATTTTTTGGCAAAGCACAAGGAGGAAGAGTATTGTTCGATATTTAGCCCCTTGTATTTAATCCCCTTGTTGTGGAGGGTCCTTCCCCTTCACAGGGAAGTGAGGCAAGATGCTCTATCAACTCCTGCAAGGCCTCAACCCAAGACCCTCCTCCTGAATTTTACAGTAACAAGCCCAAGACAGCACAATCTGATGCAAGGACAATTTGTAATCACAGAATCATAGAGTCGGAAGGGACCTATAAGGGCATCTAGTCCAACCCCCTGCCTGTAGCAGGAAATCCCCCTACAGCAGCTACAGCAGGTGCCTGTTGAGCCTCTGCTTGAAGGTCTCCAGTGAGGGAGACTCTATCACCTCCCTCCAGTGGCAATCTGTTCCACTGTCGTCAAGAAACTCTTCCTGATATCCAGCTGGAATCTCCTCTCTTGCAGTTTATACCCATTGGACCTAGTTCTACTGTCAATGGCAGATGAGAATAAATTTGTCCCTTCTTCCTTATGACGACCCTTCAGATATTTGAAGAGTGCGCTCCTATCCCCTCTCAGTCTTCTCTTCTCCAAGCTAAACATCCCAATTCCATCAAACTTTCCTCACAGGACTTGCACAACAAACCATTTGCATTTTTTTTCTTTTTAAGGATCTTCATTGAGCCTTCATAATTTGGTAACAATTATTGCAAAGGAAAGATTGTAATAGAAGCAGAGTCAGCGATCCCAACCCATCTCCGTGTGTCTGTTGACATCCAGGCAGCAAGGAAAGACATGTTTTCGCTATAACAACTTCTTTCAGGGCAAAGGCAGTTGTTTTGAGGAGACTTCTCCTGTGCAAAACCACCAAAGCAAATCCTCTCGGGGAAATGGACTAAACTCCGAGACAACAAATTCTTCTGCCTTCAGGGGATTTTCCCAGTTACAGAATAAGATTACTTACTCTGGGCAACCCAGCCATTTAGTGTGAGAGTTTATACCAGCTTGCAACAAACATTTCAGAGCTTCAGTCGCTGTCAGGTGCCAAATGAACTGGCGACGTTTCAAAATCTTGGATCCCCTGTTGCAAGTAAAAAATAGAGTCGTTCAATTCAGCGCTTGGAGCCATCCTACTTGGGTTGGGGGAGAAGGGGCTGCGTGTCAACTCTTCACCATGGTAACGGACACAGCCCTCGCAGATCGGCAGCTGGTGGGGAAAAAAAAAAAGGAACTCAATTATAGAGCCGATTGAAATTGCTTTGATTTCCAATATCCCTCAATGAGTGTCAGGGGTATTCTATACTCTGATGGAGTAGGGGAAAAGAAGGTACGGTTTCACACTTCTTTCACTAGATTCTGTTTTTAGATGTGGGATAGTAGGGTGGGCAGTGCCCCTCAAAACCTGGGACAGCAATCTGATTCACACATGCAGGAGGACGAGAGGGGAGAAAATGGGGGTGCCCACAAACCTGCAAACTTTTTTCCATCTCCACCAGTCTCAATTCTCTCCCCCATCCAATTCTTTCCACCACACCCTCCCTTATGCTTGAAACTGACCTCATTGAAACTCATCGTAAAATCACAGAGTTCGAAGGAATCCATAAGGTCATCTAGTCTAACCTCCTGTCTGTAGCGGGAAATCCTCAGAGTACTTCCAGTTGGTGCCTGATATGACCTCTTTTATGTCTCAAAATCCCAGCCCTCCTTAAAGTGAATCCTTTAACGTCACCTTTTATATCCCTGCTGCCACTAACCTTAAATCTGTTGCACTGACAAAATCACGTCATCTTCCATCGTTTACTCTGGCCTCCATTCGTTTTACTCCCTTGGTCATCTCCCTTGTGGGAGATGGTTGCATCTAGGTTGTGAATGCCTTGGGGCAAGGACTCCTCATTCTTTGTAAAATGCCATCCACATGGATAGGGTGGTGGGTTTCCATTTTTAATTCTCCTCCCTGCGAGTAGAAAACTAGCCCAAAGCCCAAAGTAGAAAGCTAGCTTCAACCCATAGATGAACTCTTGAAAGAAGAAACATCAGTGACACAGGTCTGAAAGAGTTTCCATGTCACCAACTTTGATTCCATGTCACAATCTTTTATTTCATTCATTCAATTCACATTCATTTCAATTTGATTTTGTTCTAATTCATTTTGCATTTTCATGATTTTTTAAAAAAAATCCTGTAATTTTTCCCTTGCAACAGCAGCTCTAATGCTTTTCATGTCATTGCTCTGGACTGGACAGTGTGTTCTATCTGCACTACACAAACTGGGCATAGATCCATCTTCATGAAGATGTTTGTCCTGTGTTTACATTGTGGGACCCCTGGAGGGAGCTAGCTACACAGTCATTACCTGTTCTAATTTCTCCATCGTACAGGCAGGTTGCTAGCCCTGTCCTGATTTGTCTAAGGCAACCATGTGTATGGAAGTAGATCTCGATAGAGCTTTGAAATTGTATGACTCTCCCAAAAGCCCAGGGGAATAGCACAGGCCTCTTACGCCGAAGGTCTCAGGTCGCCAAAAATTGTGCAGGAGCATCCTGGTCTTTGTCCTGAATTTGAACTGAACTTTTGTACACATTTCCAGCCAAAGTCTGCAAAAGTTCAGCCCTTGGCATACCATCGGTTGGATGTCTCGCAAAGGCTAGCATGCACCCATAAAAGGCCAAATCTTTGCATGCATCAAATCTTTGCATGCTCTCACAAAAGATTCACCAAGGCTCACCTGAGAAGACCTTTGACAGTGGGCAATTTGCTCACAAAAGCTCAGACCTTTTCTGAGGACTTTTGTGGTGGTCTTGGTTTGGTTCTCAAACAATCAAGCCAGAGAACTCAATGTTTCTTATTTTCCTGGTGGAAATGCTTGCAAACCTTCAGTCCCAGAATCAACTCCTGCACCGTAAAACGCATGTGGACCACTTTCGGAGTCAGGGCAGATGGCGCACGTCTGTGTGCTGGCCTCCCTGACTCCGAGAGTGGTCCAAACAGACTTGACGGTGTCCCTTGTGCCAGCCAAACTGTGCTGGCCTAACTGTGCTGGCCTAACCCCAGGTTAGGATTGTACCCTGAGTAAATTAACCTCCCAATTCAGAACTGCCTGGCAGCTGTGGGCGCAGTGTGGGCAGCTCTAGAGGAAGATCTCGTTTTCAGTCAACCGGTCACTGAGAACAAGCTCAGCAACAAAGAACACAAATTTGGGGCGGGGGCAGTGATGTCATGCAGGGGGAACGCGGGGGAACTCAGTTCCACTAGTTAAAATTAGGGCTGACTCTGCCCACTTCACTCTCCCTCTCCCCCCTCCCAATTCCTCTGCAAAGAGCTTTTCTTCTTGGTTGGCCGGCACTCAGAGGGTTAAAGGGAGCCACTCCTGATTCCTAGGGGGGGGCCGAAGGCAGTGATGTCATTCAGGGGGAACGGACCAGAACGGGCGTTCCGGATCCTAACGGGCTCCGTGGCTGGTTCCGGGTTCCCGACAAGTGCCAATCAAAAGTGAGTTCCTGTTCCTAAATCATTTGAACGACACCACTGGGCGGGGGGGGGGGAGTGGAGCGTTCTTTTCCAACTCATGATCGCAGCAGATTGGCTGCTGGCAAGTGGATAAATGGGACCACTTTCCATTAATGGTTGCAGTCGATGAGCCAATCATCGCAGTAATACGGAACATGAGCATCGTAGCGCGAACGTCGGCCTGCGAGGCTTTAATTTGCGAAGTGTTTAAGCAGGCCAGTCACGACGTGATTTTGATTAACAGTCGTCAACCTTACATGAGCGCGAACCCTTTAATAGCGGTGCGGCGATCGGATCCCTTCCGTCTTGGGCTGCCGTCTCTTGACAAAATGGCAGGTCTGTAGAACCCAAGAATGTTAGATGACTGGATAAGCCATGACGTAACATTCTTGAAGCCGAGGACTTACAAAAATGGCTGACTCAGATCAGCACCGTGAACGACGAGGATTGCCGCCGGAGGGGCTCTCTCGCTCGCACGGCGCGCGTGTAAAAGTTAATTTCAACCTCTTTAAGCATGCCTGCGTGTTCTGCATACGGGTGTGTGAATCGCTGAACGAAAAATGGGATTTAATTTCCGCGGAAAGATTCATGTATTCACATTACATCGGCTCAATAAAACGACCGGTAATATTTTTGAAATTCTGAACATTAACAGACTTTTTTTTAATGGGGCCTGGCCGTTTTATTTCTGCTTGTGTAGATTTCAAAAAATAAGTCTGTCAAAACAGTGCAATCCGAGTTTAAATAGACAGCAAACGGCATTTCGTCCGGTGTGTTCAGTAATATAATTACGCGGAATTAAACCTTGGAATTGCATATTAACTCATAATACAGTTACCAGTAATGTTTCTCCACGATCACACATTGTTATTTTGGTACGTTTTTACTTCAGGAGTAAACGATTCAGCCCTAAACATCACGCGAAAACCCATCTGAAATGCTTGGAATGAGCAATGTTTTGGACGTACCAACATGGCCGCTAAGCCCGCCCCCTGGGCTTCAATAATTCCGTATTAACTCCATGGGCAGGGCTAGGGGTTGGTAGAACCCATTTACTAAGCCACTGGCCATAGGAAATTCCAAGGGACTGACATCATTTTTATTAGGCATCCAACACTGTGATGTCATCAAATGACACTCCTGAAATGCAAACTAGCATTCTTGGACCGTAGCAATTGCACAACCCTGAAACATCCCTGACAGACAGCAAGGTGAGGACAAATATTATGCAAAGTTTGGCCAGCACAGGGGCCACTGTAGAGTATGTTTGGACCACTCTTGGAGTCCGAGAGGCCAGCACACGGACGTGAGCCATCCTCCCTGACTTCGAGAGTGGTCCAAATGCTCTTTACGGCGTCCCTTGTGTCAGTCAAACTTTGCTGGCCTAACTCCAGGTTAGGATTGCGTCCTGAGTCTAATACTTCATTTCAGATATCCCGCGTAGGCCATAGAAGGGTAGCATGTGAAGGTGAAAGTATTGCAAGATGCTGCCAAAGGATAGAATCTCATGCAAAAAAACAAAGTCAGGCCAAGAGGAAAAGTAAATAAAAGGGTGAGGCCGGGTTTGATGGAGTGTGATCCAGAGGAAACTCATTACAGCACGAAGTGAAGTGGAAACCAGTGATGGCAAAGGTTAGAGAAGGGGAGGACTGGCAAGAGATGACAGGTTGAGTGACAGCAGAACGAAGTGGCTTGGAGCTCCACAGGGTCCAGATGGGATGGTCAATCTTTTCCATCAGGAACTCAGGAACTGACAAGGAAGATAATACGTTGGGACATCTAGGTAGACAACCAAATTGCCAGCTCTTCTTCTTTTTTTTGGGGGGGGGAGAGTTTGAAGCAATGACTTGTCGTTTGTTTTCTTTGCAATGAAATCGTAAAAGAAAGCAAATGGGGATTAATCTTTTGCTTTTTCCCCACAACGTATATTTTCAATATACAGGCTCCTGCAAAACTTAGCTCAGGCTCCTGCAAAACTTAGCGCTCCCCCCCCCCAAGGAAAGCCACTGGGTCAGGAACTGGTGAGCTACCAGTTGGATGAGACAAAGAGCCAGGAGAAATGCCACCCCCTGCTCCCCGCCCAAACTCTGCACGAGCTCCACCAACGTCTTTCGGCCTTTGCTTTTCCGCTACTTCTTGTGCCTGTGTGAACCCAGCCTCGCTCTCAATCTGCAGAGCCCATTTCCTCGGGAAGCTGTTTTGTCATGAAAGTTACATGAAAACAGCAGCTCCATAAATCATAGATGAGTGGGCTCCTCTGTTGTGCAGGGCAGGACACACTTGGCGCGGCGCCAAGGAACACAGAGGCTCTGTAACCGCCACTGTCTCCAATGCGGCGGGCGCAATTATAATTGCCAACGCACATTTAATTGAACTTCAACAGCTGCTTTAAGAGGAGGTCTCGGGCTAGGAGCACAGCCTTGGAATCTGCTGCGTTCCGCTTCCTACGAACATACTGTTAAAAATACAAAACCATTTAGCACTCTTCAGGCATTGCCTAGCAGTAGCGATACAGTGTTAATTTCTTGAGCCAGGCCTGCATATTTCCAATCTCAACAAGGTGGCAGCCACCGGGAATTCTCCACGGTCCCAAAGAGTGCCGGGAATTAGAAATTTTAATGTATTCTAAATTAGACTTGGTGGTGATGATTATTTTTAAGTGCACCCAAAAGGACTCGGGTTGGACAGATTGAAAATGGGACCGATTTGCAATCGATTCAAGACAGAGACACAGGCAAGCCCTTCTTCCCTTGTGGTGCCATTGTGAAACTGTGGAACTCACCGCCACAACATATGACAACATCTATGGTGTAAGTGACATTTGGAGAGGATTTGGCACATTTGTAGAGGAAATGTCTATCAATGGGAGCAATCATGGCCTGGCGTTAAGCCAGCAAAGTCTGGCCGGCATAAGGCCACCATAAAGCGTGTTTGGACCACTCTTGGAGTCAGGGAGGATGGCGCACGTCTGTCTGCTGGCCTCTGTGACTCCAAGAGTGGTCCAAACATACTTTACGGTGGCCTCAAACCAGGGTCTTGGTTAAAACTCTTCCCCACAAGTACAAATGCACAACTTTTGCACAGGGAGGGGGGAAAAACCACATGCTCAGCACTTTTAGAAAAAATCTGTGTGATGGAGAAATATTACGTGCAATAATCTGTCGCTAATACAAGGTATTACATCCAACTCACTCTCCCAGAGCCCCTCTAAACCCACAATATTATATTTACCATTTCTTCTGGGCATTAGCTGAATTGCAGTCGTAATCATCTTTAGAAATGTCATTATTAAGTTTTTAAAGCGTTCACATTGCATAGACAAAAATCAATTTATAGAGGGAAAAGATGGGAAAATTAAGAACATCTTTTTCCCCATTACGGAAGTTGTCTGTACTGTGATAATGTAACATACAGTAGAAGGGAAGAGAGAGTTTTAATGTCTTTCTTTGTATTCCCAGCAGGTCAGCATTAGAATAACAAAGAACTCTCCTAACCCACCCAAGCTGTCGCTGATACATTTGTTTGTTTGTTTGTTAGATCCCCAAACATCCCAAAGACTTCAAACCTATCCACACTTAACTGGGAGTAAACCCATTGACTGTCATTGTTAAAAGCATATGCACAGGAGCCTGTGAAAAGTACAGATCTATAACAGTTCCCCAAATGCGGTCACATCCTACGGTAGGATCAATTCTCATATATTAAAAATACATCGAAATGACTGGAGACCCACCTGAAATTGGCTCATGACCCACCTAATGGGTCCCGACCCACAGTTTGAGAAACAACGCTTTCCTCCGTTTGCAAATTTGTAAACAAAACAAATATTGCTAAGATCTATTTGATCTGGCTTTTGGGGAGGGAGGTACGAGGGACCTCTTTTCAAGCTTATGAAGCTATTAACCTTTTCACTTTTATGCGGTTTTTCTATTTGGTGCTGTTCGGCTCTTTGACGGTTTCTTCTAGTCCAACTCATTTTAATGGTTCTGAATTTGTTTCATTAATTTTAATTTTCATTATGTTATTTTAATGGGTTTTTGTTTAAAAAATTGTAAACCGCTTTGAATTTTACAAAAGTGGTACATAAAACAAACAAGCAAATAAATAAATAAATAAATAAATAAATAAATCCCACTGGTTACCAGGATTCTCTTATCCAACCCAAAACCAAGATGTGCTTTCCCTGAACCTTCTCCCCACTTTGGAAGAGAGGAGCAATGATATGTATATTTATGACTAGTGAAACTGAAAAACACAGTGTGTGGGGTTGGCCTTCGTTTCGAACTAATATTCACTGTGGATTTTTGCTCCTTTACCGTTGGAAAAATCCAAGACTGCTCTAAATCCCTATTCAAGGTTAAACCAAGATTTAAGTGAGGCCTTACAACAAACCGACCGGCTGTGGAAGATAGAATCCTTGGAGTAAACGAATAAGGCCTAAGTGCTTCATGTGACTACATTTACTGCTTTCTAGTTAGAGAAGGCATAATAAATTGAGCCGAGAGTTCAGATCAAGGTTAAAAGGTAGCAAAAGATATTATCGGGTGTACTTCAAGCACTGAGGACACACTGTGATTTGACAAATCATAACTGCATGGTTGAATACACAATTTCCTTGATGTAAGGAACATCTCTGTTTGCTTAGTTCAGAGGCATATATCAATTACAGGCATGCTGTTCAGAAGTTACAGAAATACTGCATTCAATAACACATTTAGGGCACAATCCTAACCTAGACTGGCACAGTTAGTCCAGCAAAGTTCGGCCGGCACAAGGGCCGCTGGAAAATACATTTGGACCACTCTCAGAGTCAGAGAGGCCAGCACACAGACGTGTGCCATCCCCCCCCCGACTCTGAGAGTAGCCAAACGCACTTTACAGTGGCCCTTGTGCCGGCCAAACTTTGCTGGCCTAACTATGCCGGCCTAACTCCAGGTTAGCATTGTGCTCTCAGCCCCGTTGGTGAAGTCTTATGGCTCACAGAAGCTTCCAGTGCTCTTGAACTGGCAACCATCAAATCTTATTTTCGGGGTTAATGGTGGCTTTAACCCTTGACCTCCCTTTAACCTTTGGCCAGACCTCCCACCAAATATCTCTCTGGGCATCCAGAACTAGCATGACCAGAAGACAAGCCTAGAACCTAGTCATGCTAACATCAGAATTGCGTTTTTTTAAAAAGCCTTCATTGATGAAAAACAAGACCATCCGTGACTTGCATTCCAATGAGCCGGGAACCCATTTAATTAACAACCTTGGCAACAGTCCACCCTGTGCCTGGACATGCCAAAAGCCCCCGACCTTGTCAGATCGTCAAGGCTGCTCTGCTCAGCACAGATGGCCTGTTGCTAATTAAGACAGACACTCATTCAGTTCAGGTGGCACCATCGTACTAATGATCTCGCCCCTCTCCCGTGCCCCCCAGAAAGCAGAACATCACTTGCGCAGTCTCTTGATTTATGGATGTGAGAACTAGCGTGCGAATCACCTTTTTCCTGTTGAGAATCATGTCAGGCGTATCAGGACACATCATAGAAAAAGACTCAAGGCACATTCCAAACCAGCACTGACCTAGCTGTGCCAATGGGGCATGTGCTGCATCCTGCAGTTGGGGGGCAATAACGGAGGCCTTCTCAAGGTAAGGGAATGTTTGTTCCCTGACCTCCGAGCTGCTTTGTCTATCCCCGGTGCTGAGGATTGTGCCCTCAGTCTAAAAGGTTTAGCCTCAGTCTAGAGAAAAAGACGCTTGAGGGGGGACATGATTGAGCAGTACAAAATTAGGCGTGGGGTGGATAGAGGGATGTTCTTCTCCCTTTCTCACAACACCAGAACCAGGGGACATCCACTAAAATGGAATGTTGGGAGAGTTAGAAAACACAAAACACTGTTGTCAGGGGCCAAATCTGGGATATTGGGCACACAACTAACAGTACCAATTGTTGACTGGGCAAGAGGCACTTTTCCAAGTGGTATTCCTCTTATGTTTAGCAGGGGGAGATTAATTGTCCCTCTTCACCCCAGCTCACTGTCTTTTCCTAGTGGCTGTTGCTGGTGGTGGTCTGCATTTTTTTAGATTGTGGGCCCTTTTGGGACAGGGAGCCATTTAACTTTATTATTTGCCTGTAAACTGCTTTGGGAACTTCAAGTTGAAAAGTGGTGTATTAATACTTTTTGATTGATTGATTGATTGATTGATTGATTGATTGATTGATTGATTGATTGATTGATTGA